>JAJSOF020000029.1:41201403-41221393 GCA_025594305.2 Periplaneta americana
AAATAAATCATTACATAACCTTACCGTTTGTTTTGTTTCTTTATAGACGGGGGAAAAAAAGACAGAGAACATGACCTTTGGAGATAGTAAAACAAAAAATTTTTATAGCAAAAGTTAAAGAAAGATATTTTGGTTTTCCGAAGTTGCCGTCATTAAACAGAAACCAACATGGGTTTTCCCATTGAAAATTTTAATTAGAAATTCGTTTTTCAGGGGTAATAAACGCCCTTCGCAAAAAATAATGTAGATACACGAGCAGTATGTTTGTTTACATGTTCTCGGAAATTAAAAAGCTCAACTACGTTTCGCTTTTCAATCTTTTCCTCGACCATGAAACGTCAACATATCGCTCTTGTAACGTATTTTTACTATTTTATAACAGTAAAGTTCTCAATAAAAGTCATTAAGCATTAGAGAGTAGAAAATAATTAATATTGATATCATATTTGATATATGAAATTCACGCATTTAAAAACAAGCACGTTCATTATGTGAATGCGATAGCTATAAAAGTTTTGCAGATACCCTCTTCAGTCCTGCTCTAGAGTATAGGGCTATTATACATAATTTTAATTTTTTTTGCAGTGTCTTGGATAATTTGGAAATTTTTGAAAAATTAAATATGATATAAATGAAGAGTATCACTTTTTCAACATTCTATACCAGAATTATAAATTAGAATTTAAAATTTAGGGGGCACCAAGAGTCAAAATTTCCCCAAAATTTGATTTTCTGTGAAGACTTGATTTGGGATTTTGGAACCCCAGAATGATTATGTGACCGATATCATCACGTACAAAGAATACCCCTTATACGTTTACCAAGCAAAACTATTTGATATAGACCAGTGGTCGTCAGCACTCTCTGAAATGTGCAAAGGGTAAGCGAAGCTGTCCGTGTGCCCCGTCGTGCAGCAGGAAAAGGTAGAGCATACCCGCTAGCAGCTACGAGTGCACCATGGCTTTTATTTTATTTTAGTAGGTTATTTTACGAGCATTATCAACATCTTAGGTCATTCCTGGGTTAAAAACCTTGGAGTTTACTTTGATACGTATTTAAACTGGAATTACCAAGAAACCCACTATATTAACAAAAAGTGCTTTCCATACTACATTCCTTAAACAGCATTCGAAATTCCTTCCGCTATCACTCAAGAAAATACTAGTGGAAATACTAGTAATGCCCCCACTTCGATTATTGTGATTTTTATACTGACTGACCTCAATGTCAACCAGTCGCAAAATTATAACGTGTTCATAATTCTTGTGTTCGCTTCGTCTGCGATGTCCGTCGCGCTGACCACATTACCCCATCCTTCCAAACTCTAAACTGACTACAGCTTAACGAACGTAGAAATTTTCATTCTCTTGTTCTTCTTTTCCATGTCTTTCACACCTCTACACCTACCTACCTTGCCTCCCGTTTCAGTTACCTGTCATCATATCATAATCTCTTTTCACACGCACGAAAAATAGCCGCATACTAGCCATACCAACACATAAGACATCATCGTATTCATCATCATACATAATCTCGCTCTCGCGCTTGTAGAATACCCTACACTAGGTATGCTCATTCTCTGACTCGCGATTACGTTCTGTATTCACAACCTTCGATTGTAGAGCGTGCTGTTCCTCGTTCGAAGCTCTACGGATGGCTGCGGAAGGCAGTTCAAGTACTTAGTAACGTACGAACAGTGCGGGACAACGACAGAGTCAAAACCTTCTGTAAGCAAACGACATATACCATATTGTTTTGCGTTCGGTAAAGTGTTTACTATGTTGTAAGGTACTGTCAGAATACTACTGAGCAACATAAAATGACATTATACGCTCTGCCATCCAGAATATGCCGAAGTGACAGGGAAGCTGTTTTCTGTAATATGTATTCATATACCAACGTTGTTGTTGTTATTATTATTATTATTACTATTATTATTAGTAGTAGTAGTGTTATTACTATTGTTAGGTGTATTACAATTATTATTATTATTATTATTATTATTATTATTATTATTATTATTATTTATTGTGGTGATTTTATTTCAACAGAAATACATGTTATGATAATTTTCAGAGGCACTACAGCTTCAAGAATTGAAAGCACTTAATGAAAGGCCAAACATTGAAGAGAGTCGAAGAATTTAGAGTCTATGTTTAGGAGCAAGTTATGTAGTGTGTTGGGAATTAGCTAAGGCACTAAAACCCTTCACGGATGGTGAACTTGTAAAGAGATGTATGGTGCCTGAACAAATTATAGTTAATTATATCTATGTACTGAACAACTCAAATTTGAGTCCACACCTGTGGAGTAACGGGCAGCGCGTCTGGCCGGGAAACCAGGTGGCCCGCGTTCGAATCCCGGTGGGGGCAAGTTATCTGGTTGAGGTTTTTTCCGGGTTTTTCCTCAACCCAATAAGAGCAAATGCTGGGTAACTTTCGGTGTTGGACTCCGGACTCATTTCACCGGCATTATCATCTTCATATCATTCAGACGCTAAATAACCTAGATGTTGATACAGCGTCGTAAAATAACCCAATAAAATAAAAAAACTCAAATTTGAATTCACAGAACACAGATTTAGTGATTTTAGACGTATGGAAAGTGATATTAATATTTTTGTTAATCCTTTCGTAGTAAATTTAGTACAATCCGTGTGAGTGCAGATCCAGAACGAGTTAATTGATTTACTAAGTAACGTAGAATTGAGAACTAAATGCATAGAATATGACTTGACAAGCATAGAAGTATTAAAAAATTAACAAAACGAAATATCCCAAGATGAGCTTATTCGCTGCCACTATGTTAGCTACCTTTGCCTCGACTTATGTGTGCGAAGAATTATTTTAGAGGATGAAAGTTGCTAAATCCAAACATAGATCCCGATTAACAGATGAGCATTTTTTGAGTCAGCTGCGCATTGCAGTAAATAGATTTCCGATTGCTTGCAGAATAGAATGCACATGTTGAACAGACAGCAATGTATGGTGGAATATGAAAATAACATTATCTATCATATAATAATATCATAACTAGATTAAATATAATACACAATGTAATAACTGAATATTACAGTGTATATTCTTTCCTTTCTCAAATCCAGTTTATTATCCATATTTGTAAGACAGTGAGCGATGTCACAGGCGGTGCTGCGATGTAGTTGCGGAGCCCAGTTCGTACGCTGTCTGTGTTATGCAGTGCAGCATCATCCGTGTAATCGAAGCTTTTACAATTCTGAGCATACCTGCCCTACAGTGACATCAGAGACTGTCGGAATTTAGTAGCGTTCAAAAGCAAACTTATTAAGCATTTTCTTATTGCGTAGAGTAGGTTTAATTTTTACTTAATTTATAAAAAAAAGTTTATCTCTTCTTAACTTTTACAATAAACTGTCAGTTAATCTTTTAGTACTTTGATTTTTATTGTAATTGTAAATTTAATATTAATTGTAATTGTAATTGTATTATTAATATTGTAGTTGTAATCCCCTGGTAGAGGGAAGAGAAGGCCCTGATGGTCTTATCTCTACCAGGTTAAATAAATAAATAAATAAAAATAAATAAATGAATAAATTTAGCGTCTGAATGAAATGAAGGTGATAATGCCAGTGAAATGAGTCCGGGGTCCAGCACCGATAGTTACCCAGCATTTGCACCATGGTGGACTGTGTTCTCCGCGGGTAAGAGACGCTAGCCCCAGGGTGCTCTGTGCTGACGACCGTTGATATAGACCTCAAGGAAGATGCAGCATAAGACGTTCTAGAACCAGAGGAACGGGATTGTCAAGAACCTTCCTTGAACCGGAGAAGCAACAAAAATATCTGAATTCCATTGGCAAACCGATAAACCAGGCGACTAGAATATTATAAACGTAAAACATAAAATCTGAAAAGAAAAAAAACATGGAAAAAATAACCATTTGATGAATATCAAAGCAACTATTACGAAGAAGAGTAGAAGATTCCGTAACGTGCCGTATACATGCAAAAATAATAATTTGCACAAACTGGATTGCACATACAATGGAGACCTTTGGTGGGATATATATTCCGTGCGCGAAAGCACTTTTCTTCAAATGGCTCTCTAGCCGTTTATTACCCAGTCTGTCTTGCACCGATGTCTTTGTAAAAATCATAATTCACATGCTATAGTAATTAGTTTCTTCATCGTGACAGAAATCTGCCAATATATGTGAAATATTCACATGAGTCTGAGCATGCACACAGGATAGTTATGCAAATTGCTTTGTGTAGGTGACACTTTACAAATGGATGAGAGACTTCTAGGTACAACAGCAAAAATTCCTAATACGTAGAAAGAAGAATAACTACAGTCACAATATTTCGAGCTAAAAAGAAGTCTATATGACTTAATTACAGTATTTCTCTACAGTAGACAGCGTTTCTTCCTTGAAGACCGCTGGTCAATTAAATCTAGTAGTGTATCATATTTGACAAACATTCAGTCTATGAAGTTCTGGAATATATATGGGACTGAACAGCTGACAAGGGCAACTTAATTCTGATAACATCGGCCTATAGAAGTTCCTAGTATATTAGATCTTGAAGATATTTCGGACGCAACCATACATGGAAAACAATGTCCACTCGCGTGGCAAGAAAACAGCTTCCTGTGGAACCGCGTAGAATGGGCGAGGATCAAGAAAACTCCTACAAAAGGAAATAGCAACAGGTTCCGGTATGAAGTAAACACGTGCCGCTGTTGACTTTTAAATTCGCCAAGAGACGGGGTTAACCAGAACTTTTAACGATTTTCAGGTTGCTTCCGTCAGCAACCCTTTTCGGGCAGAAGAAAAAATCTAAGTAACTCATAAATAAAATTATCTAGCAAGTTTGTAGTCTTAAGTACGAGTGAAAGTTGATTTTACTTACTTACTTACTGGCTTTAAGGAACCCGGAGGTTCATTGCCGCCCTCACATAAGCCCGCCATTGGTCCCTATCCTGAGCAAGATTAATCCATTTTCTATCATCATATCCCACCTCCCTCAAATCCATTTTAATATTAGCCTCCCACATACGTCTCGGTCTCCCTAAAGGTCTTTTTGCTCTCCGGCCTCCCAACTAACACTCTATATGCATTTCTGGATTCTGCCCATACGTGCTACATGCCCTGCCCATCTAAACGTCTGGATTTAATGTTCCTAATTATGTCACGTGAAGAATACAATGCGTGCAGTTCTGTGTTGTGTAACTTTCTCCATTCTCCTGTAACTTCATCCCTCTTAGCCCCAAATATTTTCCCAAGCACCTTATTCTCAAACACCCTTAACCTATGTTCCTCTCTCAAAGTGAGAGTCCAAGTTTCACAACCATAGAGAACAACCGGTAATATAACTGTTTTATAAATTCTAACTTTCAAATTTTTTTACAGCAAATTGGATGATAAAAGTTTCTCAACCGAATAATAACAGGCATTTCCCATAATTATTCTGTGTTTAATTTCCTCCCGAGTATCATTTATATTTGTTACTGTTGCTCCCAGGTATTTGAACTTCTCCACCTCTTCAAAAGATAAATTTCCAATTTTTATATTTCCATTTCGTACAATATTCTCGTCACGAGACATAATCATATACTTCGCCTTTTCGGTATTTACTTCCAAACCTATCTCTTTACTTGCTTGAGTAAAATTCCGTGTTTTCCCTAATCGTTTGTGGAAAGTTGATTTTACATTTAATATTTTAAAATTGAACTTGTTGTAACATAGCGTCTTGCTTTAACCATGGGTACTACACTGTTCATGTTCTCAATAACACGAAGATGATCTAATAGAGTCAAACTTTCTTCTGTGTATTAGAAAACTCGGCAGTTACAATATTTTGGAGACGTTAAATGTCATAACTACTATTTAAATGTGTTGCTTTCGAACTAACAATGGTTTATTTATCAAATAATTTTAATGCCATACACTTGTAAATAAGCCCCTTTTTTAATGTAGAGCAGCGGTGGCGAAAATGTAATTGTGCCCAGCCACTGTATGTAACCTGCAGCGTGCATAGCACGGAGGGCGGACACCCGCAGAGGAAGTAGAAGCAACTGTCTGACTTATTAACGGATTTTCTTTCCTTACGTCAAGCACTTAAATATAATTTTATACAGTACAAAGGCCACAAATAATGTTTAGTACGTGTAACAGAAAATGAACACTAAATGAACAATATTACAACCTAAAATTAACTGTCTTCAGAATGTCTCTGCAACAAAGTTTCAAAATGAGGAATTATGTCACTTACTGCCAGTCGTAGTTGATCACGAAGGTATTTGTCCTGTCAGTCGTGATCTAAATTTGGTTTTTTACTATTTCAATTGTTGAAACTAATTTTCACAAACGTAAGTTGTAGCAAATGTAACTTCAACAAGAACAATGAAAGAACGAATCTTGGGATATTTATTTTTTGGCAAAGATAGCAGTTAACATTGTCAAGTCCTTACACCTAGCTTTCATTTGACATCACATGGTAAATCAGTGAGTTCAAATTGAAGAGCTAACCGCATTATTCGTACATCTGCTAAAAAAGGGGTCGACGTACAGAGATGATGATGATGATGATAACAACAACCTTTTAATGTTTCATCAGTAACATGTAATATAATGCTTTTTTATTTTTATACAACCTTTTTCCCCGAAATTTTGGTGAACAAATCATACATTTAATATTCTCATCATATTGACAGAAAAAAAAGCGTCCTCCCATCCTACTTGGAACTTTCAAGAATTTTGGTTTGAGAGAGACATATCCCCTTTCGCAGGTCAGAGACAAATACAAAGGGAAGGAGTTTGACTCCAGTGAGTGAAAAAGGGGGGGGTTAAAGGTTTAGAAGCAAGCAAAGGGGCACAGCTACCCTGCAAAACCACAATGCCTCGGTCACTTTCCCGCCACGGCCATGTAGAGAAATCCCCTTTTTATGAAATAAATACAAGTTTTTTTTCCCCTTGTATTTACACCCATTGTTCTTAGGCCTTGGGGTTAAAATTTTCCAAAAGAAACTTGTTGCTAGAGAAACCATGCTTCATAACAAAAATAGGGAAATTGACTCGTTATAGTGCAGTTATTGTATCGCAGTGCAATTCTGCGAAAGCTTTGGAATAAAAAATGCTCAATTTCAAAGAAAAATATATTGTATATGAAATTTTTAAAAATATGATCGTGAAAAAAATTTTAAAAATTTTTGGAAATGCATTACAAAATATCAAAAATTTAAAAAACTCGCTCTAAAATTTTTCCGTTTTTTAAAAAAACTTTTCCCCCAACCTTGTATCGTAATATACTACTTAATTTTTACTTAATATTCAAAATTCCAAATATTCCGGCATCATGTGCATATTTCATACATTTAAGCAACAATGAGAACCCAAAACTAATTTTTTTTTTAAAAAAAAAATCAGCATTACACTCCCAATTTTGAGAAAAAATAAGACAAATAAAAAAAGGGTTCATCTTCAATAAAAAAAACAACAGGTTTTGCGTAAACATGTAAAGCTACGATGGGCCCCATAAAAAATGAAACTGAGGCAAAGTCTTTTAACCAAAAAAAGAGAATCAGGAAGAATGAAGAGTCGTTAAAAAAAGCAAAAATAAAACCCCCTTATTCTACTTTTATCTCTAACAATTTCCCCAATGTGAGAATGGCAGGAGAATATAAAATGAACATTCTGAAAAGACTTAATATTTTTTTAAAGGAGAAAAGTTTCAATTCCATATTCAATTCAAAAAAAAACTTTCATTAATGCGGCTGTATAGTTTTTTTCAGGACTATGGGCCCAGTTCCACCAACCTTTGTTAAATATTTAACATGTCGTTAAGGCAGTTTAACAAAACTTAACGGAAGAGATGTTTCATAAATTTTTGGGATTACTAAACATATTAAACCCACTGTTAAATTAACATAGCTTACTCCCGCAGTTAAATCCTTAACGTCTTGTTACAGCGTGAATCATGGCTGCCAGAAACATATGTTAAACGCCGCATTTTATACCCGAGAAACAATTGTCTTTAGAGACAATTAATATTGGGTACCCCCCAAAAAACTGGTTTCTTTATCCCCGAGGGACCCCTTGATCTCCAGGGAACAAGGTGCCGGTGCAGGTTTACGTGCTGTCTCTTCTCACTTTATAGATCTCTTGGATATGGAAAAAAACAAGTTTTGATGGAGAAATCGTTGCAAAAAGGGAAAGTCCCAGGAATTTCTTTTGCCACATCAAAAAATTTTAAGAATGCAGTAATATTGTCAGACCCCAAAGCAGCTATTCTATCAAAGCCCAAAAAACACCCCTTTCCCTCTAAAAAACAGCAGAAATAACAAAAATTTCTCAATTAATATCACTCAAAAAAAGTTTTATTCCAATGGATACCACCCCATTGTGGAACCCGGGGAAACGAGAATGGGGTGCATTAGCAAAGAAGGTCAGAAACTGCTTATAGACCTGTTACTAAATCTACGTATTACCCCGGTGAAAAAAAAATCTATATCCCAGACTTCAACAAACAAAATTTGATAACACAATCAAAAGGGGAAAAAATGGAACTCTCTGCATCATAACCACATTTAAATTTCCCCGATTTACCACGAAAATCGTCTGTAGCTGCATTTAGATTGGCAACAGGCCATGATTTTTTGGGCCAAACACCTGCATAAAATTTGGGAATATATCAGTCCCCTAACTCCCCATTGTGCAATTAAAACCCAAAAAATGGTTGGAACCCCTCAAAATCTGTGCTTCAGTGGCTGACCATGAAAAATATCTTTAAAAAATATTGAAGTGCAAGAGGTCAAATGACTTTATTGTCAAACGCCTGGCATTAGAAAACAAAAAATTATATCGAGATATATCTGCAGTAAACAATTAGCTCCAATTACTACTTAAAAGTTTTTTAATTATTCGGGAATAGATATGGCAAAATACTAAAATGATTTATATTAATATTAGCACTGCATCCACAGTAAAGAGATATGTTTGTTAACGTAAGCATTTGTGTCATTATTATTTGATTAACTCAGATATAATTGCATATTTTAAAAAACGATATTTTTTATTTCACTGATTTAACAATTCACATGTAATTATGACCAATGATTTAGATATAAAATAAAATAATGTTAACGCTTACCATTTGTATTCATTAAAATTTTTTCATTTTCATTGGTTCTCTTTGATGCTGGATAATTGAAAGAATCTTCGTAGAAATATCAACTTTGGGAGTGAGAGTACTACCGTCAGTTTTCAAACGTTCCACTGTATCTTGTGCATGACCCGCTTTAGTTTTCCTTTTTAATATTTTCATAACATTGATTTGTTTCATAGTTCCCTTGCACCCCCATGTTTTTCTTTTTCTAATGAAAGTTCCATCACTACGTTTGAGTTCAATTACATTCCTATAATTAATTATTAGATATACAAAAATAATTATATTTCTCTTTAAAAGGTAAAATTACTGCTCTTACAATTTTTTTTTCTCGATTTGTTATAATTATTTTAAATTTAAAATATTCCATATTGAAAAAAATAGAATTTTCCGCTAAAACAAATGAATTACCATTTAAAGCAGTGCTGTTTCATCGGAGTGACTACTACCGCGGAGAAATCTGAGATTACGAATAAAGCTCTCCACCGGTGATCCCCCGGTACTACCGTAGGTCTCGGGGTGGGGGAAATTTTCCGAGTTTGTTAGACCATTTGAAGCGATCGAAACAATCGCGAACTTGGAAAACAATTACGCAAAACATTTGATACATTTCTTTTTAAATTGTTTTAGTGCTATTTTTTTCCCCAAACGCTGACAGTCTATGAAAAAGTTTTTAAATTTCTCAAAACGTAACTTTTGAGGCAATAAAAACAAATTAAATATTTACAAGACGACTTGAGTTATTTTTTTCTGTTTAGACAACTTTAGTTATATTTTACTGTTTGGATTAAAATTTTTTGAATGAAACTAAAGAAACATCTGGTAATAATATAATTAAATTACCCTTTAAAGTTGATATCCATTATATTTTTATTACAGAGCAGGAGTGGCGCGTTTTAGAAGAGGCAGTTCAAATATTTTCGGGGCCTTTAACACAATAATCACAATCCTGTCCGGTGAAGAATCTAAATAAATTATGTTGGACAGTAAATTTTATCCCATTGATAGCCCACGTTTCTTTTTTTTTCATTCTAAGGCCCCCCTTTAATATTTTTTGGTTAACTAAACCGATTAGAATAATAATTGACAAACCCTGTTTGCGATTAAACGAGAGTTTCTAAAATTAAAGTAAAAAATGTTTACATTAGCTCTAAAAAGTTTTTATTTTGTGAAGGAAGTTAGTTTGGGAATTTATTAATTTGATCAATGACAAAAAACTAATACGGTTTTCCCCCAAAATAAAACTATAAATTTTTCAAAACAAAAAAAAAATCTGTCAGCTAACGTAGCATTTTAACAACAAAAAAGACCCGAAGAAAGAGAAAATTAACATAAAAAAAGAGATTAAACAACAAAAATTAGAACTTTTTTTAAAAGATACGCGGAGTCAGGGGCCCCGGGAATCCCACCTAAAACCCGATTAGAGGAATGCTCAGCAGAAAGTGGGGGGTCAGCGCCACAGAAATATACAACCTGGCCATCAGTGGGGAGGAAACCCGGGAAAGGCCCTCCGATTAAAAGGCGCAAACAACCGCTCCAAAAAACCAAAAATCATGGCAGCACAAACCCAAAGGCACTTGCAGTAAAATTTCATAAAATCACTGCTTCTTTGATTCCTGTTACATTACTTTTAAAATCATGTTACGTAAAAAAAAGGGTACCTCAAATGGTTGGGAAAAAACCATTACACTAACAGGTTTTTTAAATTTTTTAACAACACGTTAGTTAAAATGTTTAGCTTTTTTTTTAACGAAGCTTTGAAACGGGGCCCAAAAGAACTCAAAATTTATGTAAGAAAAAAATGAAGAATTTTTAACTGTTTTTGTCGTTTTGCAACTGCCCTCAATTATTTTAAAGGTCTTGCTAAGATAAAAAAAGTTGATTTTGGGAAAATTTAAATTTTTAATTTTTGTATTAAGTACATTATTAGTTAAAAGTTGGGCCCCCTTTCCCAGATGGTGTTAGCATTGTTTTTAGGTTACGAAATCGTCTAAGCAAGTCTATAGACAGAGCGTGGGGGGGGTTTTTTCCACTACTACTGAGTTAATGTTGGGGGTTTCTATGGACCCAAGGAATTTGTTGAGGGCAAAGGTTGGGGGGGGTTGCCTATCCAACGGTGCAGGGGCTAATTTTGTGGAAGTGGTTTTTGGGCCCGGAGACGCCCCCGGCTTTTCCCGCATACAAACGACGCCAGCGGCCCATTATCCATCACCTGGGGGTCCACACATCGATCCCCGTCAATAGCACAACGCACAGGTTGGACGCCATCCGTCCCCTTACCCCGTCTTCTGGGATCGAACCCCCGGTACTCCAGTCATACAAGAAGCTTTAAGGAATTAAAAAATCATGAACGGACTATGTACCACCTTATGAATATAACGACGCAGTGTGTACTTATGGGAAAATTTTCAAGTCTTTAAATTTTTTGGGGAAAAGAAGAACAAGGGGCCCGGGTTCGATACCCGGCCCCGGAACAATTTTTCCCCCGAAATTATTCAAATCAACTTTACAGGGGGTTATACCTGAAAGCATTTTCATCTAAAGTCACTGTTCGTAAAGAGAAATCCACAATTTGCCCCACGGAGTTAGTGTGCACCAATGTTGGTTGGGTTATGGTTGTCAGCCCACTTTTAGGTCTGTGGATATGAGGGGAAAAAATTGGGGTCGGTGTCTGGTAGAGTTCCGGAGCTCAGTTTGGGAGAGCGTTGGTACGTTAAACCAAAAGGGCCCCGATTCCCCGGCCCCCGGGAAAAATTTTTCCCCCGAAATTATTCAAATCAACTTTTCAGGGGGTTATACCGGGAAAACTTGATTTCACAATGGGGGGAACCCCGATAGAATAAGGACAATAAAAGGACAAAAAGGAAACAAGTAGTACAGGAAAAAGGGGTCTTGAATTATTTCTTAAAAAAGTAAAAGGGTTTTTCAAAAAATAAGTTCCCATTTTTAAATTTTAATAAATTTTCAAAAATTTTTTGATTCCACAAAAAAAAAATAAAAGATTAGATTTTATTAAAAATTAGATTTTATTAAAACACGAACAAATTAAATATGACCACCACTGTGTTGTTCAATAAGAAATAAATCTTCCTTCTATGCTATAAAAGGCATATGAGCCGTTCAGGGGGAAAGTGGTGTGGGGAAGAATGGGTAATAAGGGTTGAATAAACATTCTGTAAAATACAGTGAAAAATAAAAAAATTAATATTAAATTTATTTAAACTATTAGTAGTCAGGGGGATAGCAAAAAGGACATTTTGCTCGCGCTTTTTTTACAGAATTTTTACTTTAAACCTCATTATCCCAATTTTTACTTGCACCACTTTGCTCTGAACGACTCAAAAGTAAAACACATTCCCAGGGTGTTTTTTAAGACATCCCTTTTGATTGTTTCACTTCCTCCCTGTATAGTAGGGTTCATAAAAACAGTTCCCAAACCTAAATTTGCCGTCTTGGCAGTGTTGCCAACTGTTACCAGATTCACACGATCCCACGTATTTAATGACTTATTTACTTACCGTACTTTATGTTGGAAGGTTATTCTAAATAGTTCAATTTAAATTTTTAACATATTTTTTATGGGAAACTTGGGAGGGGAAAAGGGGTCAAATATCCCAAAAATTTTGTCTAGTAATACAAAATTCATTGGTTTGACTAAAAAATTTACTCACGGGGCTACCTAAAAAAGTATTTTTTTTTTGACCCCATGAAAAATTTTCACTAACTCCAAAAAAACCGTTATAGTCTTGAATTATAACCACAAGCAAAAACATAAAATAACTATTATGTATTAATTTTTAATACTGATACTAATTAATTATTATATTTTCAAAATTTACTATTTCCGAAACCGGGGTCAGAAATCTAGTACAATTTTAATTTCATGGAACTCCAGTACCGGGAAAAAAATATTGTCGATTTTGTCTCAGCTGCCAAAAATACCATTTCAAAAACCAAACCCTTTGTAGTATCTGTCAGTATTAAAATTCCGGGAAAATATATTCAAAAGAAAATTCAACCTGCAAACTAGAAAATCACCACAATCCCCTAGCATATGTAGTAATGGGGGGAAAAAGGTTAGGCTTCCCCCTTGGGTATAAATAAGTTGACCCGGGCTATAAAAAAAATCTACTAAGAAAACCCCTTTTTTTCCGATAACTCCATAACCCCGTAGTCAGCTGGGGTATGTCTGGTGATCTGGAAGGCCAACTGTTCGGAAAATGCCCCACTAATTACACGATCACCAAATGTGTTTTTGCAATGGGGTTTTTTCTTTTTGTGTATGTGTGGTGGAGGCCTGTTGCAAGAAAACAATGTTTTTTGATATCATGATTCCTTAACGCTGGTATTGCAAAATCTTGAAAAATTTGAAAATAAAGCTGCCCGGTTACGGCCCCATACTTCCAATTTTAAACCCCTCCAAGTATGCTTCAATAAAAAAACTCTTGTTACAAGAAAAAGTAACCTAATTTTCGGAAAACACTATACCCTCTTCCCCTCGGCAACAGACACTCAGCAACGGGAAAGTTGTCCCCCTTTAGACTGCCCAGCATAGCGAGAGCGGTTTCCCGACCCGGGTTTCCTCGGTTTTTTAAGCACGTGCCTGCATGGCAAAGTCGAAAAACAAGGAAAAGGTTTTGATGTCACTGTTTTACTTATGTAACTAATTGGGAAAAGAACGTATTTTTTAAAGTGAAAAAAATATTACGATGATATTTATTATTTAATCATTTTCTTATTTACTTATTTTTTTCTAATATTTAAGTATTTACTTTTGTTTTCTTACTTACCTGCTTACTTGGGAAAAAACCCGGGGGTTCATTGCCGCCATCATATAACCCCCCCAGGTCTCTATCCTGAGCAAGATCAATCCAGTCTCTATCATCATATCCCCCCCAAATCCATTTTTAAAATTATCTTCCCCCATCTACGTCTCGGCCTCCCCCAAAAGGGCTTTTTTTTCCCGGGCCCCCCCAACTAACACCCTATGCTGTGGTCGTGCCAGAGGGAAATTTGTCCCATTCCGAGGCTTATTTGAAGGTTTCGTAACAAGCTGTTTTTTTGGTGGTGGGTTGTTAGCCCTTCGCCCCAAAACCCCCATCCCAGCTGCGACTGCTTATTCCCAAAATATTCGCAGCTACCTCCATATCTGGAGGCCGTCTCCCCCTATCCGCAACCTGAGGACGCGGGGATGCCGGGGGACGAGACCCACAATAAATGGATTTTTCTTTTATTCATTTATTCATTCATTTATTTTTTATATTTTATTTTTAAATTTATTTTATTTATTTATTTTGTTTCTTTTTATTTATTTATATTTTATTTAATTCATTTAATTAATTCATTCATTGATTTATTGATTTACTGATTTATTTATTTATTTGATTGATTGATTGATTGATTGATTGATTGATTGATTGATTGATTGACTGATTGATTATTTACTGATTTACTTATTTGATTGATTGATTGATTTACTGATTTTTTATTTGTTTGTTTGTTTATTTATTTATTTTTTTTTATTTATTTATTTATTGGACAGGGGCCCGCAATAGATGGATTTTTCTTTTTTTCAACATTCATTCATTCATTCATTTTTTATTTAATTTAATTCATTTAATTAATTCTTCATTCATTTTTTTATTTATTTATCTATATTTTATTTAATCCATCCATCCATCCATCCATCCATCCATCCATCCATCCATCCATCCATCCATCCATCCATCCATCCATCCATCCATCCAAACCCTCCATCCAAAATTAAAACCATCCATCCATCCATCCATCCATCCATCCCTCCATCCATCCATCCATCCATCTATCTATCTATCTATCTATCTATCTATCTATCTATCTATCTATCTATCTATCTATCTATCTATCTATCTATCTATTTAATCTGGTGGAGTTAAGGCCATCATGCCTTCTCTACCATACCCACTAAAGTACAAATGGAAAAAAGCAAATGCAGAGAGAAATATTCCCAAATAAATAAGAAATGGGAAAAAAAATTACAAATACAAATACAAAAAAACACACACAAATGCAAAAGGGAAAAAAAAATTAAAGAAATACAAGTAGAAAGATAAAGATAATTAGCACAAAAGTACTAAAGCAAAATGTTGACTGGGTCATAATGGGCACAAAATGTACTCCCGCAATATACTAACTGCCCAATATAGCCTATTAGTGATTAAAGAAAAAACTAAAAAAAAAGTAACTTAGACCTATTTTAAAAATATCGAGAGAAACGAAACAGTAATAATTTCGAAGCATTTTTCAATAAGTTAGAATACTCAGTTTACTGCATTGCACTCTACTCAGTAAGAAGATGGGGGGAAATGGGGGAGTATCGGACATCGGGGAGTATCGGACGGACCATATGATAGTACCCCAAGACATGGTTAAGTTTCTCTATGCGACATCACAGAAACGTCCCTGTCAATCGGTACTATCATCGTGTTGTTGATGAAAAAACTCACTATCCGATATTACCCGATGTCCCATACTACCCGACTCTCCCCACTTTTAAAAAATTTGTTTTTTAATACTGACAAATTCGAAAAGTCTCTGATGTCACTGGCTAGGAGGGTATTCCACAAGCGTGTAGCGGGGAAACGTATGACATTAATACGATGATATTCCCTTTTGTGTTGGAATGGATAGTGGCTTTTAGAAGAGTTCAGTTGCACAAACGCTAAGGGATAGGTTCAGTTGATTTGAAATACCCACTGGTTTTGAGAGCTTCGTAGTGCCTGAACCCAACCTTTTCGTGGCCTACCCATACGCCCACATTTAATTTTATCCGAGCCCTAATTCACCCCAAAAGGGTTTCAATGGTTGGGGGTTGATTAATTAAAAGCCCAAAGCGGGAATGAGCTGACAAACGAACCGCATCAATTATATTAATAATTCTCTTTCCCCCGTTCGGGAAACAAACTAACTGATATGTTGGGGGGCCAGGCGTGGCAAAAGTAACTAGTTTTGTAATTTTGTGGATACGCAGCTTCCCTTTTGTTACCTTCCCCATTAATCTACTTCACAGAAATTCGAAAATATCTGTTAGGAACTTGATAACATTATCCAGTATATACAGGTTCTACCAAAATTTAAGGTTCCCTTTCAAAAAAGGGGTGTTTCATTCCTGTCCTTATACTTATGGGGAAAAATTCCCCGATGTTTATAAAGGGACCTAATGCCTGTTTCTGACTGCAAACCCAATTTTCTATCTTTCAAACTTTGGATTATATATGTGCTATCTGGTAGGATGGAAGAGAAGGCCCCCATGGCCTTAATCCCGTCCCGATTAAATAAAAAATAAATAAATAAATAAATAAATAAATAAATAACGTAATTATTTTTCACGAAAACGTACTGAAAAATTACATTTTTTTTAGGAAAAAAAAAATTTTTTTACAAAAAATGTATTTACATCAATGAATTTTTGTGATAAAAGTTACAATTATCTCCCAAAAAACTCTTCCCCCCTCCCAAAAAATCTGCCCTTCACGTCCATATTCCTGAAATTTTTTACCCCTTTTTTCTTCTTTTCAACGAAGAAATCTAACCTTTCCACACTTGTAGCAAACTCCGCAACTGTGGAATAAACTGATCGACCAGATTAAAAAATCCCCATTTTATGATGCAAGTGACAGTGGTGGTCCTGGTTCAATTTTTTGCGAAATTTTAAACTCAAGAGAGAATCTTAGAAAAAGGCAATGGCCCAAAGAAAATAAAGAAAAAAACTGGATTTTAATGCGTGAACGAGGTGTCGTAATTTGTTAAAATAAAAAAGGGAAAATTTTCACAAGAACCCTTTTAGATATTTCTAATTTCTATCCCAAAATTTATTTATTAATATGATATACCGAAGAATATGATATTTCCCGAAATTCTGCGTCAACATATTATAAAGGATGATAAAAAAGAGAAAATCTTCCCGGGACCGGGGGTCCGGGGTTTTGCTTCGTGTTTAGCCTATCCACCAAATAACCGGTTCCCATCCGATGTCGGATTGAACCCCCCCGTTTAAGTTTCACCCCTGTTCCCCCATCCTTCATCATAAGATGGCAAATTTTCACGGGAAAAATCAAAGTACTTTGGCCCTCAAAAAAATACATGATATCGAAAAAAAATAACGGGGATTTAAGACGGGGCTTTCCTCGGGTCCCGGCCAGTTAAAAAACTCATAAGAGTGCACCCCCCGCACATTTTGGGCATTTTTGCCACTGTCATACATCTATGACGCAGTGCATGAGGGTAGGCCAATAGAGGGAAACCCCCGGTTTGGAACTTAAACTGAGAGAATTCAATCCGACATCGGGATGGGAATCCCCATGTGGCTTAGTGGATAGGCGTCAGCACGTAGGGCTGAAAACTTTGGGTTAAATCCCGGGGAGGAGAGAATTTTTTCTCCTCCCTCTAATTTTACCAAAATTCATTGATCTACGTAAATTCATTCTGGGTTAATTAATTTTTTTCTTATAAAGATGGAATTTTTTTAATAAGTTTTCAAACAGAAAAATTGTTATATAAACCGCAGTCTGAAAAATAAAGGGTTTGGGGTTTGGAGTAAAAAATACCTTTTTTTTTTACAGGCATTAGGTCTAATATAAAAATCCAGGGGTTTCATATAAGTATAAGTACTTTTCAAGGGGAAATTCCAAACTTTTTGGGAGAAGCTGTAAAATTTCAAAACTTGTCGTGACCTTTACAGGTAATAGCCCAAATAGGCGTAGAATTTTTCTATCAAGTTTCAAAATTGAACAGGTGTCATGGATTAATCGTTCCATTACCAAAGTGGGATTTTGGAAACTGATGAAAACCATTTGAAACATAAAAATAATTGTAATTTAGAGCAAGGGCTTTTTAAAGCTGGGAAAAATAAAAAAAACCCCGAAATAATCATACCAACACGACAGTTGTTTTCTCATCTACATTCAAAGACAGTATTTGGTGGGGAAAGGGTTTTTTATTGGATATTTTTTCGACGCTTTTTCCCCTTTAGGTTTTTAGCGTCTGAATGGGGGATGAAGGTGATAATGCCCGTGAAATGGGTTTGGATCCAGCATCGAAAGTTATCCGGGAAATTTTCTCATATTGGGGTGAGGGGAAAAACCCCGAAAAAACCCCAACCAGGTTTTCCGACCGGAAATCGAACCCAGGTCACCTGGTTTTTGGCTAACCGTTACTCCACAGGTGTGGACTAGGGGAAGGTCGCACCACTGGGGCTAGCAGAGGCAGTTGCTGAAAAATCAACATCTACTTTTATGGTGGGTTTCTAGGTTTTTTCCCGGGAAAAACCCTTTTTATTTTTTTATCTGACTTGTAATACAAGTAATTTTTTTGAGACTATTTCACGTAGACCACTTTCACAGATGGATTCAATTTTACGCAAACGCAAACAGAAGATACAGATGGTGAAAAAAGGAAGTCCATAAAAATAACGCACCGGGAAAAGGACAGAAATTTCCCCCTTCACTACTTCACAAAAGGTTAAAAGATGAAAACTATTCTTTAATGATTTATGCGTGGAAAAAAAGTTACTTAAACATTCTCACACTTTGACATGGCCTTATTCATTGATTAGAATCGAAAGTGATTTAATCTAAAACAGTTGAGGGAAAATAGTGGGCAATAACTTTATTAGCTAGGGGAGTGATTCCCTGACCCTTTTAAGGCGCGATCCAGTTTTTTGGGGGAGACAATTGTTTTCGGCCCCTACCAAAAACCAGTACTTAACCACATTTTAAAAGCACAAATGCCTGTAAAATGGAAAACAATGATAATTTTATCCAAAAAAATTTGGGTACCACCAAATTTCTAAATATAGGTGCCGCAAAATGAGAAATCGGAATATGGGAAAAATATTTTCCAATTATCTTTGGGTTATTAGGGTGGCCCCTTTTCCAAAAATATTTTTTTTAATAATTGAAACCCGAATAGCAATTTTTTCAAAGGAAAACCTTAACATAATGACAGCCAGAATAAAAAGGACGGATTTATAAAGAAACTTGATTTCCCGACCGACTCACTTCAAAAAAAAAATTTTTATTCATTCCTGTAAAAAAAAATTCTCACTGAAAATAATCCGTAGAGTAAGACACGATTTCGCCAGCTTTCATTTTCAACATCTGTGGGAAAAAAAACCAAGTTTTGTCATACAGTAATTGCTATTTGGGAGTTACAACTAAAATTTTTAAGATTTGGGGAAAGGGCCTTTCAGAAAATCTCTCTCCTCATATCGTCGCCTGAATGCAAGAATCGTAACTTGATTTTTCATTTTTTGACATCGCCTATTTACTTATTTTTGCACTAAGGAATATGTCTCGTTTTTTTTTCTATTTGTTTTATTGGAAAATAGATGTCGCTTGGGATCGTTCGATCAGTTACCTAGTTCCTGGATTCGTTTTTTGCTATTGTGACAGGGGAAGTGAGAATCGAACTTTACGACCAGCGTCCCGCAAAAACAGATCGCACAGGCTCCACGGAACATTGAGTGACGCCCCGCGGTGGAGAGAAGAGAGAGGGTGTATTACGTCAACGCAACGAGTCTGGGGCGCAGCTGCTACTTTAAAGCAGTGAATGGGAACGACCTTTTTCGACTATTCCAGGAGTCTGTCGGAAGGGTATCGAATAATTCTCTACACAACTGTAGAAGGTTCTCGCAACTATGATTTTTATAAAAGAGCAGGCGCCAGCGAATAAACAGAGTTTTCAAATTATTCAGTCAGTGAGAAAAGAGAAGGGAAGCCAGCCGGGGTTCGCTCGGTGTGCGTCCGCATCTGCGTCAGCATCCGGAAAGGGCCCCAGTTTTGAGTGCAGGGACCGCAGTTTGGGGGA
>JAJSOF020000029.1:41221493-41377989 GCA_025594305.2 Periplaneta americana
AATCGTGTACTACTTAAATAAATCCCACTCGAGTTTTGATTTTCTCTAGGCAAATCGAAAACTTTAGTGAGATTACTTACTTACTTACTTACTTACTTACTTACTTACTTACAAATGGCTTTTAAGGAACCCGCAGGTTCACTGCCGCCCTCACATAAGCCCGTCATCGGTCTCTATCCTGTGCAAGATTAATCCAGTCTCTATCATCATATCCCACCTCCCTCAAATCCATTTTAATATTATCCTCCCATCTACGTTTCGGCCTCCCCAAAGGTCTTTTTACCTCCGGTCTCCCAACTAACACTCTATATGCATTTCTGGATTCGCCCATACGTGCTACATGCCCTGCCCATCTCAAACGTCTGGATTTAATGTTCCTAATTATGTCAGGTGAAGAATATTGTTCTCCAACCAGGAGATCAACCGTGAAAGGAATGTGCTTACTATTGCGACATCTATTGGAGTGAAGTAGATATATAATATTATTGTTATAACGTCTGTTTAAAAACCATGCGCTCTCCTGCATTTGTTATTTCCTGTATGGAGAGATTAAAAGACCAGGAGATTAACATTGATCTAATTTTGTAACTAGGGTAGTATAAACATGTGTGTATCAATGTTATTGTTTGTGCTGTGACAGCGAGCCAATAGAGATACGAGCACCCACGTGTGTGACCTTATGACATCTTATGACATCAACATACATTCACAGCATTACTCCCCTTCGTCTCATCCGGCAGAGACTTTCTCGAGGTTGGAGCACAGTACGATGCATGCAGTTCTGCGTTGTGTAACTTTCTCCATTCTCCTGTAAATTGATCCCTCTTAGCACCAAATATTTTCCTAAGCACCTTAATCTCTGTTCCTCTCTCAAAGTGACAGTTCAAGTTTCACAACCATACAGAACAACCGGTAATATAACTGTTTTATAAATTCTAACTTTCAGACTTTTTGACAGCACACTAGATGACAAAAGCTTCTCAACCGAATAATAACACGCATTTCCCATATTTATTCTGCGTTTAATTTCGTCCCGGGTGTCATTGATATTTGTTACTGTTGCTCCAAGATATTTGAATTTTTCCACCTCTTCGAAAGATAAATCTCCAATTTTTATGTTTTCATTTCGTACAATATTCTGGTCACGAGACATAATCATATACTTTGTCTTTTCGCGATTTACTTCCAAACCTATCGCTTTACTTGCTTCAAGTAAAATTTCCGTGTTTTCCCTAATCGTTTCTGGATTTTCTCCTAACATATTCACGTCAACCGCATGGACAAGAAGCTGATGTAACCCGTTCAATTCCAAACCCTGTCTATTATCCTGAACTTTCCTAATGGCATATTCTGGAGCAAAGTTAAAAAGTAGAGGTGATAGTGCATCTCCTTGCTTTAGCCCGCAGTGAATTGGAAAAGCATCAGATAGAAACTGGCCTATACGGACTCTGCTATAAGTTTCACTGTGACACATTTTAATTACTCGAACTAGTTTCTTGGGAATACCAAATGCAATAAGAATATTATCTAAACTTACTGTTGATAAAAACTTAGCAAGCACTGATATAGATTATTTGTCGCTAAGCAACGCTGTAACGTCCGTAACAACTTACAAGTGACAATATCTATCAATTTTTCTACTGAAATTCTTGACGGTTACTTTAACGTACGGTAAATATATATATAGAAGGGAATGAATTGAACTTTTACATTTGTCTTCATTTCCATACGTTGTATGAGAAACATGCATGTTTAAACACGCTAAAAGCTAGGTAAAGTTGTACATTAACATGCAACGTACTAATTGTGGTGAGCAGGTCTCAGGAAGCCGTCTCATGAGATATTCAGACTTTTGATACAGTTGCCTCTTTAAGCACAAACCCGTGTGACAAATAGGATTAGTGTCTTTGCATTACAAAGTGTTCCGTGCGTGCTAAATATTAAGCACTTTGAGCTAGCACGATACTGCATGTGCTCACAGACTGCAGTAGTGCGAGTCTAGCTTAGTCGTTACAAAGAAATTACTTACGGGCTGAAAGGATTCGGGTTCCATTAAGTAACTAAAAAGAAAGATTAAGACGTAACGGTTATGTACATATATTATACAGGGTGATTCACGAGGATTTACCGTCACTTACGGAGCTTATTTCCGAAGAATTCTGAGCAAAAAATGTAGTATAAACATTTGTCCTAATTTCAATATTTTCAGAGTTACAGTAAATTGAAGTTGTTAGTAAAATACCTTTTTTCTTTAGTTTTAAGGGTAAAAGAATATTACAAATAAAAATGAACTATTCAGAAGTGTCATTTCTTTAATTGGCTAGTGTTCTGAAGCTAAAAATGTGTTGTTAATTGCTTTATACAGTTTTTATTTTCAATTTTTAACTAAAAATTACATCATTCTTACCGACCTATCACAAAAATTATTGTTACAGATCATACGACTTTGGAAATTTAATTATTTATAGTTAAATTATGCATCCTAATGCACTGGATTTACAAGAGTGGCGTAATTAGTAACAATTGTTGTGATGAATGCGTAATAGAAATGTAATTTTGTAATGAATTTTAAATACTATTATAATCACAATCATGCCATGGTATGAAAGAAAAATTTCACAACTTCGAGCGGGAATGGAACCTGCGACTTCCTGTTCTCCCGTCAGGCGCTCTACCACTGAGCTATCGAGTTCGTCTCACCCCAAAGGCTTGGAATTATCATTTCATACTGGCGACTCTACTGGGTGTTCATTTCAAAGTGTGTCATAACGTCACTGTTGTTGGGTCACCGATTTGAAGCGAGTTTCAGCTTATATGTTAGAGAAGTTGCCTATTATTTAAGGCGTTTTTCAATCTGAACTTGAGAACGTGTACGGTATAACTTGAACGTCGTAGCAACAGACGGCGGTCTGTACGGTCTGTGTGCTACCATAACCTCTTTCGAACTGTGTTTTGCGCCGGCAAGTCGTACGCAGGGTATTTGTTATCATCGGTTGCGTACGGTAACATTCCACAACACAAATCAAATGCTCCGTGTCCATGTTGACCGTCGAAGTTAATGTCAACAAATACGTAAGTAATCGTCTTAACCCTCTCCCCATATCCCGACAGTACGTATTTCCAAACAGTTCACATTCCTGCCACTACCGGCGTTACCGTACGTATTGGCACGTACTCTTCAGAATGAACGCCGTACTTGCTAGCCAACTTCTCTGCCTCTTAGATTATACACCTGAGCTGCGGAAGTGTAGGAAGATTGAATTCTCTAGGCTCATCAGCTAGCCACATGACGGCATACAGCGAGCCAAGACACATTTTGAACTGAACACCCAGTATTATAGAGTATTGTCCATAGCGTCTGATCTAGTCAGCACTTCTTATGGGTTGAAAGAAACTTTCTTTCATACCATGGCATGATTGTGACTATAATAGTATTTAAAATTCATTAATATGTCACATCAACGGACGTGTATACGTCACCAAACATCGTACGATGAAGATTACATTTGTAATTTTGTACTTACAAATCGAAAAAAAAAATCTGTACAAACCAACTATGGAATTCACAACACAATTTTGGCTTCAGATTAACTAGCCAATTAAAGAAATGATACTCCGGAATATCTGTAATATTCTTTTACCCTTAAACTTAAAAACTAATGGTATTTTACAAACAACTTCAAATTAGTGTAACTCTGAAAATATTGGGATTAGGATATAACTTATGTTTATATGACAATTTTTGTTCGGAATTTTTTCGGAAATAACGTCCGTAAGTGGCGGTATATCCTCGTGAACCATTCTCTCTATGATATATTTGTCATCAATGCGCCTACAAGTAAAGATGGTCCTCCACATTTCTAACTGTATTCGGTACCACCACGACTACAATCCTATTTTTATATCTAAAGTTTCCTACTATACTTTATAATTACACCATATATCTCTCCCCGTGTTCATCGCTTACAGCACCAAGTATTTTTTGGAAAGAAGTCATGAAAGTGTACTCTCAGTGAAATGTTGCATCCCATTAGGTGAAAGTAATGCAACATTTCACTAACATTAAATAACTTTTTGTTTCGGAGAAAATTGTACGTGCTGGACAGAAACTAACTGCAGATTCGTTTTTGCAACCCTAAAATATATCGAATACACATATTTTTATAAAAAGGTCAAATTTCATGTTGTACAGTGTAATCATCAGCCTTCGCCCTAGGGACACAGAGTAACCAGTATGAGGTTTAGAGTACACGGAGTATAAATGACGTCATAACCCGTGTGCAGTCACCCGACTGCAACAGCACAGGTGGGTCCGTAATGTGCATTACCGTTGTGTGTATTGCTGCTTGGCTGCGGTACGTGTAACAGGCTTCGGCGTAGGGACACCTGATTGAAGGTTACAACTCACGTCAATACTTTAATGGTAGACATTCATTGTCTACACTAGGAATGTACTGTATATACTGCATCTGTACAGAGTGAAATATATTTTGTGCCGTACTGTTACGAACTGTTTACATGTTGAGACACAAACAGCGTATTCCGAATCTCACAGGACCGGTGGACAACAATGACGTCACGCTGCAGCGAAATAGGAACAAAACTGCTGGAAGGATCGATGGCTGTCATGGCGAATGTATAAGTTGTTGTCTGTGCTACGCTAGCAAAATTTTGCGAAATTTCCGTACTGCCATCTCGTTCAAAGAAAAGAGAGCATAAACAATTTATTTCTTGAACCGGTAGTAATAACTGGTCCGTTGACATGTTCGCTCAAAAGCCATTAACTATTGTTTTTACGTTGTGCTCATTACAAACAATAAAGCAGAACACACCGCCATGACACAACAGTGCACGATGTCATTCGTCTGCTAATTCCCGCCCTATACAAGAACCAATCGGATTCACTGATGGCGGCTGATGGAGACTGCCACCACCTCTGCAAGCTGATGGCACCGGTGCGACACCGGTGGAGCATCAGTGACTCCATCGGTGATTCGGAACACCGCGATGCCATCAGATTGCTCAGCGCTAGGATTCGGAATACGCTCAAAGTAACGACGCTCTTCTTCTCCCACTCCACTCGACCAAGAGAACACTATCGTCCGTGCGTTCTGAACTTCATGCATTTCTGTGCCCAGGACCGAAGCCTGGTAATCATTGTTACCATAACAGCTATATTCTGTAGAACCAAAAATTAATCTTTACATACCGCTTAAGAAGTTTTGTATTACGAAACGGCGGCATTGTATTGTATTGTATTGTATTTATTAACATTCCATGGTATTCATACATGCTTACACCTAGAATATGGAACAAGTCAAAAAACTTAATACTATTATAAAATATTAATTTATAGTCAGTCTAGATGAAATATATACAGAAGAGATTTACCATATAGTCTACTAGTACAACACAAAGTTTTAGTATCAATTTCATGAAATCTTATTGAATGTTATGAATTCACCTACAGAATAGAAGGCGTGAGAAATTAGGTACTTCTTTAATTTGGCCCTAAATAATTTTATGTTTTGAGTTTCATTTTTTATAACGATAGGGAGGCTATTAAAAATTTTTACTGCCATATAACGCACTCCTTTTTGATAGCACGATAGACTTGCCGATGGAGTATGAAAGTCATTTTTTGACGTGTATTTATGATATGAACTGTTGAATTAGTTACAAAGTTTTCACGATTACATACGAGGAAGGTTATTAATGAAAAGATATACTGACAAGCCATGGGCATTATTTGTAATTTTTTGAAAATAGTCCTACACGATTCCCTAGATTTGGCACCTACTATTATTCTAATTACTCTTTTTTGTAATAGAAATATATTGTTACTATCTGTGGAATTTCCCCAGAATATTATTCCAAAACTCATTACCGAGTGGAAGTATGCAAAGTATATTGTTTTTAAGGTATTGATATTTACTGTCTTTTGCATAGATCTAATAGCAAAACAAGCTGAATTTAGTTTGGGGGTAATTTCTTTAATATGACTTTTCCGATTTACATTTATAAGTCTGTGACTGTACGTCTAGAAGAATTACATAATATGCTACACCTATATAATTTCTACAAATTGCAGGCTGTCTTGAATTACTGTCATAAAGCATATGCCAAAGTACAACATTTGCATAGATACACAACACAATCACATTTCTATATGTTAGGTTACCTTTATAATTCGTGTTCACTCTCCTCACCTTATAACGCATTGACAGCGGTCGGCACTTGTATACAGCAGCGCTCCATAAGCCGCTGTAACCCAAATCCATCGATAACGCGTTGAATTTCATTAACCTCCTCCACAGCGACCGGAGATGCCTTTTGTTTTTATTTCCCCATAGCAACTTAGGCAGATGCAGACTCATCAACAGGATTTCCCGTTAATTAGGATTAGCATCCGAGCTAACCACGGTTCAAACGACCCATTTCCTTACGGAAAGATAATGGCTACTTCTCATAGTCGATGAACTTTTTGCAAGCCGCTACGGAAAAAAGTATACTATCTTAACTGTGCTTCAAGAGGTATTACGAAAACTGTGCTAACGATAATTCTGAGATTCATTTTCAATTAGCAATTCCAATGAAATCAATTCCATACAAACTCTTTGTCGGTTAAATTATAAGCACGGATTCGTATCCTAACAACGATTCAAGCCAATAAGCTAACCAAGGGTCAAAAAGTAACAAATCCTTAATTTTATTGTTAATTTCATAACATATTATTAGTTACAGCCACATGTAAGTACTACTTCCCCAAAAATGTTTCTTTTTTACTCTAAACTAACTGTCTGTATATGAACTGAAATATTTCACTGCAGTGACCCTTTTTACCCTTCTGTATAAGGATAAATGGGGTCAGTGTTTAAGGCAAATCGGATCACAAATTTTCCATCTATATACCTGCACGGAACGTTAAAATCAATATTGAATTGATTTAATTTAACAATTTAAACCTTCCACAAACAAACACTGTTTTCTTTTCTGCACCAACGAACTGTGTTGCAGTGTAGTCAAAAACCACGTGCGTACATGCGTACAGTTTCAAAATTCTAGACACAAGTTCATTTTCTTGTTCTGGAGTAAACGTAGTTTGACGGCCTTTACTTTTCATGTGGTTGACGTCGTTGCAGACATGAATGAGGAACTCATAACAACTCAGCAGCATGACGTTGGCTTCTTTCCTCGCGAAATGCTTTAATAGCCTACTGCATGTCGTTCTCAGTCCACGAATTTGACGTTTTCCTCTTACATTTAACCACCTGTCACAAAGAATTGAAAATAAATAGGCCTACTTAATTTAAGTGGACTGATTTGAAACATGTTGACCCTATTTTTCCGATATTACTGACCCTATTTAACCCAAATTTAGCACTTTTTTGCGCTAGAGGTTGGTAATACTGAATATTGCTTCGATGAAGGCGTTAATAGCCATAATCACTTCTAGAAAGCTTAAAATTAATATTGAAAGTTAACAGCACAAATTCTCTGCAATAGTTGTAAAATAATAAAGGAACCGTAAAGCATTATTTAAAATGTATAAAATACTCTTAACTCACCTTTATATTCTCTCTATTCTTTTATTGTGAACACAAAGAATACACACACCAGCTAGCATCAATGGCACTCAACGTGTACAGGAAGTTCTCTTCCTGACCAGTATATGGTAGCACTTGCTTGAACTGGTTTACGCTTGAATGTGGATACAGGGTTTTGAAATTGACCCGATTTAACCTCTGACCCGATTTAGACTGAGTTACCCTAAACGTTATAAAATATTAGGATACGTTTTATGTGTTTCACTTGTTGGAAAAATGTTTAGGTTATAAATAAATCTACACTGTATAACTAATTATATTCTATTTAGTAAGTTATTGAAATACATAAAACTCATGTTACAATGGTTTCAATGGTATTACGTAATATCATTACACATCTCAACAGACACCACGACATTAACGTAATATTACGAATTATTTTATGAATTATGACAAATATAAAATGAAGATATAAATTACATCAACAAAGCTTAACATTAATTGAGCTATATACAGGGACATAATTTTATTTTTACTTCAATTTTTATTGTACCTGAGTTTTTGGATGCACTTCCTTCCCACCCCTTCTACTAGTAAACTTGCAACCGTCCTCCACACAGAACCAAGACGCGTATGCAGTCAAAGTCGTCTTACGGTCACAGTATACAGTACTGAGTGAGTGAGTATAGTACGTTCCAGAAACGTGGTCGTATTTTCCAGTGAATAAAGTGTATTCATTGTTTAATCATATTTTCGCAAAGGTACTGTGTCCGTTTAGTTACGTTGCTTTCCGGTTCCCCCACCCGTTTCTGCTGGCCAATCTGTAAAGGCTAGTGACTGGGCTGTCTTAGCTCTTTTCTGAAAACATTTGCTTTAAGAATTGGACGCCTACGTAATATTATAAAGTGTTTAAAATAATTTAAATAAATGTCCTTGCTAAGTAAGTAACTTCCACTTGATTCCCCCCGCCCTCTTTTCTACGACCCTGCGACATAACCACTTGGACGGACAGTAGATTACATGTCTGAGTAAATTTATCTACGCGGATCGGCCAGAAGTGAAGATTGAATTTACAGTACGTAAGGTATTCTGTTATAAAGTTGATACAGAATTAAGGTAGGTGTCCCTGATATGGCCATGCTAAGGTTTGAGAATTTTTGTAGCCGCCATTTTGAAAAAAAATGTAAACTACTTTTTTCTTACTCGTTCTTAGTCTAATGGACTTTCTCAAAACAATTTCCTTTCCCCATAAAAATAGCTTTAATTGTCCAAAAAGTCCCAAATTCCAAAAGTCTACCTACTGGCCACATCAGGAACACGTGCACATGATATGGCCACCCTTGTTCCATGTTCTACAAATTGTGATTGTTTTCAGTTTGATAGCGCAGTTGTGCTAAAATTAAATAATTTTGGTGTAAAATGAATAAACATGAAACTTAATAACCTTTTTATAATTCAAAAGTGTAATGAATTTAAATACTATTATAGTCACAATCACGCCATGGTATGAAAGAAAAATTACACAACCTCGAGCGGGAATCGAACCTGCGACTTCCTATTCTCCGGTCAGGCGCTCTACCACTGAGCTATCGAGTTCGTCTCACGCCAAAGGCTTGGAATTATCCTTTCATACTGGCGAGTCTGTTATAGAGTGCTGTCCATAGCGTCTGATCTAGTCAGCACTGCTTATGGGTGTGAAGAAACTTTTACAAATGTAATCTTCATCTTACGATGTTTGGTGACCTTGACTTTCCACAATGGGATTTCGGCAGCAAGAAAAGGTTTACATAAGTCGAATGTAAATTTCGATTTTCGACTCAATGTTGCAATTACATTTGTAAAAGTTTCTTCACACCCATAAGCAGTGCTGACTAGATCAGACGCTATGGACAGCACTCTATAACAGACTCGCCAGTATGAAAGGATAATTCCAAGCCTTTGGCGTGAGACGAACTCGATAGCTCAGTGGTAGAGCGCCTGACCGCAGAACAGGAAGTTGCAGGTTCGACTCCCGCTCGAGGTTGTGTAATTTTTCTTTCATACCATGGCATGACTGTGACTATAATAGTATTTAAATTCATTAATATGTCACATCAACGGACGTGTATACGTTACCAAACGTCGTAAGATGAAGATTATATTTGTCAAAAGTGTAGTCAAAACAGGTTTTTCCATCAAAAATTAAGTTCTTTTTCTTAAAATACAAAGTTTTTGCGTAATCCCAGCTATAAGGCAAGTAAATTTTTCATGTGAAAAAATAAAAGTGAAATGAACTTGATATGGTCATGGTGCATTTAATATGGCCATATCAGGAGCAGGTAAGCTTTCACGAAAATCGTTTGATTATGAACAACTCGTAAAAGATACGCCAATCAACAGATCATTAAAAACGTTGGTTTTCATGAGCAAGTATTTGAAAAACATACATAAAACAAAGGAGACTTACCAGAGAAAAATAAGAAGAAGTCACATGAAAACCGCAAAACAGGCAACTGACGCCATATTGCTCAACCTGACTGGATGGAAAACGATCAAGTGACATACCAGGATGGCCTTTCACTGGATGGTGCTGCAGTTTAGCAGATTTTTTGGTTAAATAACTCACAATAGCGGGGTGCCCATATCAGGAACATGGCCATAACAGGAACACCCACCTTACTTCAACAGGCTCAGGATTATGGCCCACCCTGTCGACTGATTTGAGTGCTTTGCATTATTTCTTTTGGGGTTACTGTAAAACAGTTGTGTTTGCTAAACATCCTATAACAATTAACAATAAAAGAATTACATTCAACAAAAATTACATTACATTTCAGAACCCAAACTTAAAAACGTTTTGGATAATATACACAACATAACTGAAGCCTGTATCAAAATGAACGTCCATCATTTTTAACAATTTGTTTAAAATATCCACATTCTGATTATTTTTCAATTTAAATGCACTCTCCATATTGTATGCTAATGTGCTGTGGACAGTGTACTACACATTGCATATTGAATACGTCCGCCTGGATAGTTCGGTTAATGAGTAAAAACGCTTATTGTTAATACTGTACTTATTTTGATTAAATAAGATTCTAAAGATAATTATCAAACTCAAAATCGTAATAGTTCCCGGTTTGCATAAATGGATTCACTACTTTTCTTCCCTCCTATACCTAGTAAAGTGATTTGTTTGTGTTTTACAGTAGTGTCATCAAACTTCGGCCGTGGAAGGGGGTAACAAACAGTGTTTCCGGTTCTCGACCGTTAATCCAAAGGTATAGCCAGGTTAATATCAGAAATGTTAGTAAAAACAAAATGATATCCCTGTATTACAAACATAGGATATATTTAAACACAAAGTTCGAAAAACGTATTTGAATTTAAAATTGTGACAATTTAAAATAAACATGTGGCTGAAACCATTGCAACATGAGTTTTATGTATTTCAATGCTAAATAGAATATAACTTAATTACTTATAAATGTAGGCTTATTTATAACCTAAAAATGTTTCCAACAAGTAAAATGCACAAAACTCGTAAGTCAATATTACAGTACGTATTATTACTTATTATTATAACACCAATCTGATGATTTACTATAAAAGAAAACAAAAATTTCATTATGCAATTTAGATATTGTAGAAGCAAGTTGTGCAGGGCATGTAGCACGTACGGTCGAATCCAGAAATGGATATAGAATGTAAGTTGGGAGGCCGGAGGGAAAAAGACCTTTGGGGAGGCCGAGACGTAGATGGAAAGATAATATTAAAATGGATTTGAGGGAAGTGGGATATGATGATACAGACTGGATTAATCTTGCTCAGGATAGGGACCAATGGCGGGCTTATGTGAGGGCGGCAATGAACTTCCGGGTTCCTTAAAAGCCAGTAAGTAAGCAAGAAGGAAGTTGTATCTGATGATGCCGTAAAAGGCGAAAACGTTTATACATTATTTATATTTAACATGTGTTTATTAAAATGTGTCTCAGTGAAACATAAAGCAGAGTCCGTATAGGTCAGTTTCTATCTGATGCTTTTCCAATTCACTGCGGGCTAAAGCAGGGAGATGCACTATCACCTTTACTTTTTAACGTCGCTCTAGAATATGCCATTAGGAAAATTCAGGATAACAGGCAGGGTTTGGAATTGAACGGTTTCATCAGCTTCTTGTCTATGCAGATGACGTGAATATGTTAGGAGAAAATACACAAACGATTAGGGAAAACACGCAAATTTTACTTGAAGCAAGTAAAGCGATCGGTTTGGAAGTAAATCCCGAAAAGGCAAAGTATATGATTATGTCTCGTGACCAGAATATTGTACGAAATGGAAATATAAAAATTGGAGATTTATTCAAATATCTTGGAGCAACAGTAACAAATATAAATGACACTCGGGAGGATATTAAACGCAGAATAAATATGGGAAATGCGTGTTATTATTCGGTTGAGAAGCTCTTATCAACCAGTCTGCTGTCCAGAAATGTGAAAGTTAGAATTTATAAAACAGTTATATTACCGGTTCTTCTGTATGGTTGTGAAACTTGGACTCTCACTCTGAGAGAGGAACATAGGTTAAGGGTGTTTGAGAATAAGGTGCTTAGGAAAATATTTGGGGCTAAGCGAGATGATGTTACAGGAGAGTGGAGAAAGTTACACAACACAGAACTGCATGCATTGTATTCTTCACCTGACATAATTAGGAACTTAATATCCAGACGTTTGAGATGGGCAGGGCATGTAGCACGTATGGGCGAATCCAGAAATGCATATAGAGTGTTAGTTGGGAGACCGGAGGGAAAAAGATCTTTAGGGAGGCCGAGACGTAGATGGGAGGATAATATTAAAATGGATTTGAGGGAGGTGGGGTATGATGATAGAGACTGGATTAATCTTGCACAGGATAGGGACCGATGGCGGGCTTATGTGAGGGCGGCAATGAATCTTCGGGTTCCTTAAAAGCCATTTGTAAGTAAGTAATATTAAATTGTTAAATCATAAGATTGAACATTATACTCGTAACATTATTTACTGTATTTTAAAGTGCCGTAAAGCTATTACCCGATCCTCCCAGCTTTATCTCCCTTTTAAAGGAAAGATTCTTACCACTCTCATAGGGATTTGAAGTCGAGAACCTCGCATCAGTAGCATGTATGGTTATCACGACATAGTTCCGGGTATTTTATGAATTCCTTTTTTTTTTTTTTTTTTTTTTAACACACAGGCTAAAGTTAAACATCAGTCCCTATTTTCGCACTCGTCCAAAACACCTCTCACTGAAAGTTTATTGTGATTTTTGAAAGCTGCTTTTATTTGATGTCGGCAGTTTGATATAAAATTAAGCGACAGAGCGCGGTAAATTTAACAGAGCCAGAAGCGTCATTGTGCCGTCCACACACTTGTCCATTGAGAGGCATTCTACCTAACTGCACTTGATTTTGACATCCAAATTGATTACATACCAGCAAACGAAGTCAATCAAATTTAATTGCTTTCGATCATTTATAGAAGCTCCTACTGATGCCAGCTATTTTGTACTAACTGCATTAAAGTCGAAATATCTCAATACGGAATCTGCAGCATTTACAGCATTGTCTATTTCCAACAGGTAGCCTAATAGTTCCACATGTAAGAGACTACTAATACATAAGCAGTATTATCTAATATTTATTTATTTTAGGTTACATATCCATTTACTTACTTATTTATTTATTTATTTATTTCATTTATTTATTTGTTATAAATGCCTAAATACTTATTTATATTTTATGCTTATTGATCATTCATGCTGAAATTTGTTTCTATTTCATCCAGCATAATTATAGAACTATGATAATTCTGTGTCCTTTAATGCATAAATCTTATAATTTAAAATAAACTGAAAGTAGACCTATTCATTAAACTTCAGCAGTATGGACTGTATGAGAAGGGGCGTGTCTCTGATTATTCTCGGATAAAACCTGTATCCTGCATTCAAGAAATATAATGAATGATCATTGAAGGGAAACGTCAAAGATGTAAATATACTTATTTTATAGTGAAATATTAACTCTTAAAATTTAATACTTCTTGTCGCATTGAAGGTTATGTTTTTGACTGTTACTATAATAAACAGTTTGTATATTGGGAACTTGTTAATTGTCAAATAATATTCAAATCAAATTCAATTTGTCATCTCAGTTTTTATATTCTAAATCAAATTTTTAGCAATAATATTTCTTATATTTCAAAATTAGCTCATTGTTATTTTGGATAACGGTTTGTGATACTTTATCCACTATATTAAATGACATTATTTAGACGTTCCTGATGGGAAAAAAATCAGAATCAATCAATATCTTCTGCTGCAGCATCTCTGTGCTATCAATATACCTCCATTATTTTTCCGTAATGTTCTACAATAATTAACAGAATTCAACCACGTTCCCCAACTTCAAGACTCTTCAGTCAGATAACAAATAAAATGTTTGATTGAATTCTTGTCTGCACTGAATAATTTCCAACCACAGTAATTAGAAATATGGTCGAGCATTTGGAAAAACTCTATGAAACTTGCGCTCGTTTCATAAACTACCGTAATCGGCAACCTATTGCATGCTGCGTGTGAAATTCAACGTCTACTAATAAGAAAAATGTATTTCATTAATCATTGGCTCGTTGACTGGGGTAATGTATCTTTTGTATTTGTGAGTTTATGGCAATGAGTTTTCTGCTATAAATGCAGAGATGTTTAAAAGTCACAGAAAGATAGATAAATTACTTTGAATTTTGAGCTTTAGGAAGAGACTATTATAGCCCAATTCTCTTTATCCCCTTTCTTCCCCGCCGAACACCGTAGTGATGGATGAATATTAAGCAGCTTAGAGTCTAGTTCCGCTCCCGACAGGCCTGACTTAAGTAGTATCACAATATGAAGTGGAAGGAAGTTTAAATTTAAGAACATACAGGCAAAAACATCAGTTCTCATTACAACATTTGGAGGAATATTTAGTTATTCATTAAAGACATTATATAGAAACTAGTGTTAATGCTACGGTATGATCGTTTAGCCATTAAGAATTAAAATTGTTAGTGCCTTTTTAAATTCGTATTTTCGTTTTGACACATTTTGCCTGATTTCAACTGTTTTAGCCCTAAAATCAATGATGATTATGTACTATCTCATTTACATATTATTTGAAAATCCTTGAAATTTTTATGGATAGGAAGATAAATAAATTACTTTGAGACTTTAAAACTTTTAAATGTATGAAATAGTCCCACATTAATATTGAATCAAAAATCTAGATATTCAAAATCTTCCATATGCTTGATTTTCGATTACTATAACTGACTTTTGTAAGAAAATGCTCTACCAGTGACACAATCGATTCTAGCCCTCGGCTATCTCAAAAGCCGCCATTTTGGATGCAACTTTTTTTAAATGGATCCCTAAAATCATGTTTTTCAAATTGCAATTTTTTAGATATCTGTAATCTTTTTTAATTATTTAAAGATAATGAACAAACATTAGTTACTGCATCTACAGATATTTTGTAACGTGGTACAATTTATGCAATTCTGGTAATTAACTTTTCCTGCTATACTGTTTGATTAACCTGTGACAGATATCTGTAGATGCAGTAACTAATATTTGTGTCATTATAAAACGATTAGAGATATCTCAAAACAGATTGCACTATTTTTTTCTCAGAAAGTTTCACATGATTTTGAGTACCTACATGACCTCCTTTCCATTTTAAATTTCAAAGTTGCATCCAAAATGGAGGCTTTTGAGATAGTTGAGGGCTGCTATCGAATGTGTCACTGGTACAGCATTTGGTTTCACTACTGGTAACACCTATAGTAATCGAAAATCAAGCATATGGAAGATATTTATATGGTTCCAGACTTTTGATTCACTATGTATATGTAATTAAGAAATATGGAAAATAAACTTGGGTTCAATTGTAATAATATTGATTAACCAAGTTTTAAGAACAAAGGTAAAATTAAAACAGGAAGAAATTATTTGAAATGGAATTATTGAAATATAAATATGCAAGGAAATATAAAAAAATTAATTCATATGATATCGATCAATTTGACTTCCTAACGACTAGCATCAAAAGACGAGGCATTTGTGAAAAAAAAAATGTAAGGGGCTTTCAAGACTACACAATTGTTTTCAAAATGGAAATAAAGTAGAAAGCAAAAAATAAAATATTTTTGAGGATTAAGGAGAGAATACATGGAAGAAAATTTGCGCAAGTCCACACGGGGGGCTTACAATTGATAAAAAGATAACATAGAAGAAGCAGAATGGGCCTATCTGGACGATCGAGGAGAAATTAACCAACGGGGAAAACTGCTTATTGAAGAATAGGTATCTTTCGTTTCTAAGCCTAACTAACATGAGTGGTAGCCAAATATTGGGAAAATATAAACTACTCAGTAGGTTGATTTTCCACGTCTTTACAGCAGGCCATGCCTCAGTTTTCTTTCTTTTTGAAGAATGTAGCTATTGTACCATTTTATTATTTTTTCACATTCAAATATCTACTATGCTGTTTTGGATTTGTTAAAGGGGCACGGTTGTATTTCTTTTCCCTTAGTCTTTAATTTATTTAACTTCTAGTGGGGTCTCACTTTGAGAGAGGAACAGAGCTTAAGGATGTTCGAGAATAAGGTGCTTAGAAAAATATTTGGGGCTAAGAGGGATTAAGATACTGCCGGTGCCAGCGTTTTTGGCGCGTGTCATTGAGTAAAAAGCTAGTCAGTGAGCACTTCTTGCCAGTGCAGCTGAAAACGGTACCACTCAACACTGACTGCGTCAAAGGCAAGACAATTGCGCCTTGCGTTTCTGGGGTGTGTCCTTGAGTACACTGTTCAGTCAGTGGCATGTTGCCACTTCGGCTGAAAGTGGTACCACCTCCTAAACGGATGTGACGTCAACAATCTGCCAATCACAATAGCTGTCAGTTTCCACGCCCACAGACTCTGGTAAAGATAAGATACACGCTCTCAACGTTCCCATTACTTATTTCACACGTCAGAAACGGTGACTGTGGTTATACAGGAGAGTGGAGAAAGTTACACAACGCAGAAATGTATCGGATATTTGTCCCGGGACGAATATGCGATGCAGTATGCTGCAGCTTCATAACAGTGCTTATGATCACCTTCTCATCAGACGGTCCGAGACAAAACAGTCTTTTCCAACACAAAATGTCCAATGCAGTATGCTGCCAGCCTTACTTAACGCAGTTTGCAGTCTAGAGGGAAGGCGCCAATGTTGTAAATCAATTTGGCTGTTTCGTCTAGACAAAATTTCCAGTCGGAATTACGCCGCACCAATATGATGATTGATGGAGGAATTGGTGGAATATCAGAAAGGGATAGACCAGAACTCTACGCAGTGATTTATTTCCTTTTCATTTTCTTGAAAGAAGTGTTTATATCTTTCCTGGAATCCGTTTCGTATCTATTCGTTGTGCATGGTCTCTTTATTTATTTCACTTTCATCCATTTCCATATAATGGTTCTATTGTTAAGTCATTCCTATTTTTTATTTTATATTGGTCTTGTGTTAGGCCCTAAATGTTACTTAAGTGTTCTTATACAGAGTGAAAAGGGTATAACTGCATTAATTTTAACTGGGTTTGCAGTGAAAGACTTGCTGGCAGAAACTATGGATGTTCAATGCCGACTATAATTAAGACTTTATTGGTCCCTATCCTGAAAGATTTCTTGTCATATTACCATCATATCCCTGTGACCTCCCTCAAATCCATTTTAATGTAATCTTCCCATCTACGTCAGTACAATCAGGATCCCCAAATTGTCTTTTTCCTCCGGCCTCAACTAACATTGTTATATGCATTTAATAATTCGCCCATAATAATAATAATCCTGCCCATCTCAAACATCTGGATTTTCATCATTTCCTAATTAGAATCAGGTGCAGAATACAATGCGTACAGCTCTGCAAACTGAATTTTCAGTCCATTCTCCTTTGGACGGCCATCCCTCTTTTGCCACAAATTTTTCCTAAGAACCTTATTCTCAAACACCGATCTCATTCAAAGTTCGAGATGATCCTTTCCAACTGAACAACCGTTGATATAACTGATGAACTTTTATAAATTCTAACTTTGAAATTTTTGACAGAAGACTCAGATTTAAATCTTCTCAACGAATAATATCCAGCTTTCCCATATTTATTCTTGCGTTTAATTTCTCCTGACATTTATATTTGTTCACAGTTGCTCCAAGATATTTGAATTTTTCCACCTCTTCGAAAGATAAATGTCAACGTTTCCATTACTTATTTCACACGATGACTTTGGTTATACAGGAGAGTGGAGAAATTATACACAAGTTTTTCAGAACTATCTACTTCATATAACTGCATTATAAAGGGGTATAACTGCATTAATTTTAACTGGATTTGCAGTGAAAGATTTGCCCTTGGGCAGAACACTATGGATGGATGAATGTGGCTATAATTTTCGACTTTTCATAGTACTATTAAGATTTTTTTCACATTACATACCATATTTAAATTGATGTACTGAATATCATGGAATGTAAATCATTTCAATACATGCCATGATAACTAAATCAACACAGAGTTTATGTATTGTCTTTTGAAACGCATCAAGCTGCAAATTAATATTAAATAATGCTGATTTAAATGCTGATACAACAGACATATTCGACAAATTATTCTTTAATTTATTTCAGTTCGTCACTCTTTTTCTCACTAAGACATAAATATGTCGTATCTGTTATAGTATGAAAAATTATGACAGTAATATGCTTATTTTATCACACGTATAGATATAATTCGTGAACTTCCCACCCCTGGTTGTCAAGTGTCCTCACCCTAGAGAATAGAATAGATATTCGTGTGTCCGAAAGTTTAAGCCATTTAACCAAGTTTTAATGTGCTTCTTCACTCCCTCACACCGCTTGTATTTCCACCTCATTTACTGTGCTCTGTAAGCCGTGACTCTCACGTTTGTAGTGGCTCCTTTTTCCTCTTTTTCTCTAAAACTAAAGTCGAATAGGCGACCACAGTCGCTTGCAATAAATACACAGTACAACTATGACTTAGCAACAAACCCCGACCGCTGACCGCAGGAGTGTGGTTTACAGATGAACTCGCACCATTTAGCAAGTTAAAAATTTTAGTATCACGTGGCGAATGTAATAACAGGATGCACAGTCAGTCAGAGTAACACTTTCAGTAATTAAACAGCAGTTCTCCTTGTTACTCGTACATTTTCCTTTATTTCCATTATCCCATATTTTAGTTGATGACAATAACGATTTTTGGAGCTACAATTCAGCTAACGTTATAGATTATTAAGGTCTATAAACCTACAACAGAAATGACCTAAAGTTGTATATTATTGTTGTCAATTTTATGGAAGTGAAATTAGTATTGTACATTAATTAAAGTGTTAATCAGAGTAGAGGTACAGTGGAGATAACATACATTAGATAGAATGTAAAGTTTCACATTCCGTCATTAACTTATCAAATGTATTTACATGCTTTTGTGCGAGATAGTGTGTATTTGCTTGGTTTCCGCACAAAACCAATCCGCGGAAAGTCTAAAATTCCACATCCAGTATTCCCAACCTAACACACATAACAATTTCCCTCTTCTTACCGCTTAAGTGACATATTGATTTTACTGCTTTAGGCTTTTAACATATTATTTTTTAGAGACTTTCAATATAGTAATAATTATAAATTGAAAACTTACCACTGCAATTTCACCTAAATTGCACTGTTAATTATTGTTTTTAAATATTTGCAAAAATTAAGTAAACTATACAACTCCACTAAAGTTACTGCATTCGTGATGCAAGTAACATTAAGGAAGCCGTGAAAAAATCAACAAGATTCCATAGACTGGGGGCAAAAAGAAAGAAGTATATCACGGCCTGTTGGAGTATAGTAAACACAGAAAACATTTTAAAGCAACAATGTTAAAGATAGATATTTTTGTTTTTCAAATTTGCCGTCATTGAACAGAAACCAAGATGGAGATTTCATTGCAACTAATTAGAAATTGCCACCGGCGTGGCTCAGTCGGTTAAGGCGCTTGCCTGCCGGTCTGAAGTTGCGTTCGGGCGCGGGTTCGATCCCCGCTTGGGCTGATTACCTGGTGGGGTTTTTTCCGAGATTTTCCCCAACCGTAATGTGAATGCAAGGTAATCTATGGCGAATCCTCGGCCTCATCTCGCCAAATATCATCTCGCTATCACCAATCTCATCGACGCTAAATAACCTAGTAGTTGATACAGCGTCGTTAAATAACCAACTAAAATAAAAAAAAATAGAAATTCCTCTTTCAGGTATGTAATAAACTATATTCGCACGAAATAATGTACGATACATGAGCGGTATGTTTTCTTTCAATTCTCGGAAATTAAAAAAGCTCAACTACGTTTCGCTTTTTCAAACTTTTCCTCGAACATGAAAACTTCAACATACCGCTCTTGTAACGCATATTACTATTACATAATTGGAGCTAGTATACGGAGCTGTGGTCAGATCATATATGTTGTATCGGGCGGAAATTTGGGGTTGAGAAAATGCGGGAAAATTAAATAAGGTACAAACGGACTTCCTGAAACGAATACTTGGAACTGACAGAAGCACAGCTAATTGCGGGGTGCTAAAGGAGTTTGGGCTTCAAAACGAAGCAATTCATATGAAAGTTAGGTTAAAAATTATATCTGGGAGCCAGTCGCTTTTACGGTCGATTTGCTACAAAGTTCAACAAAGAGAATGGTGGGGAAAATGGTGGGTTTATAAACTGCAGAGAGGGCTGCATCATATAAGAATGGGATGGGTGTGGGGAAAATGGAAAAAATAACATAAGGAATATATGGCGTAATGTGAAGATGCGTTCAATTGATATCGAGGGGCAAGAGATTGAGCTCGAATATTCGGAAAAGTCCTCACTACATTTACTATCAGAGCTCATGCTTAATTACATAAATTCTTGTAACAAAGACAGCAGAGCAGGTTTAGCGTGGCTAAGATTGGAGGCATGGAAGGGTAATAAAATTGTCAACGAAGAAGTAGAGCGCCTTTGTCCACTGTGCGGAGAAATGGACTCCTGGACACATATTTTATTGCAGTGTGTCGAATTGGAACATATCCGAAAAAAATATCTACCACCCTCGATGCTAAGTCAGAATAGGAGTTCGCTTGCATGTCTTGACCTCATGAAGAATAGAGAATGGGAACAAAAGACTGGATTGCTCCTCTTGAAGGCGAGACAGATTATAACTTCAGCTGTTGAAGTTTATGATGTGAACTGACAAAGGGATAATCAATTATACACTTTTATGCCTGTTTAGTTTAGGATATATTATATAATGTGTTTTGTTTGTGCTATTTTTATTTTAATCTGTGTTCTTTTGGAGAGTGGTTGGATCTAACTATAGGTGAGGGAGGTGAAACCTATAAAGTAGGTAGTAGTTGTTTTACACAGCACGTACCGTTAGAAGACCCGTGCATGGGATTTAAGAGAAAATTCTTTTAATATAGTACATCTCTATATGTAATATTGCTCAATAAGTCCATCTATCTACTTATAATTTTAAAATCAATTTTTCTCTTTCATAAGAGCAACTTCAGATCTAACACGTTTGATTTATATTTGTGCTATGCGGTAAAAATTATAATACATTATAAATTACGCCTATTTGTACAAGATATAAAAATGTTTAACATGACTACTACACTTTTACTATGTCATATTACTTTTGACTAATAAAATGGTACGGAACGACATGTTTCAACCAATCATGGCTGCTTATCTTACAATTTTTACCACCTCCCTAGCATGTTTGTTTTTATCACCTCCCTAGCATTTATTTCTTTGTCAACACTGTACTTTCAACAATTGTATCTTTTAAAATGATTCATGTTTATTTCATCATTTTTAATTAAAAATCCTCGAAAGAGAATTCAAATAAAAGGTCATTTATCTTTTTATATGATTTACTCCGGTTACGCTGCTCCACTGAAGGAGCTAAAATTTTGAATCGTCTTTAATTAAAACTTTTCTATCGTTTATTTTATATTCTTTCGGTTATGTTATAACGTCTGCTGTATTATGGATAGTCACGTATCAGAAATTGTTTAATATATCGATGCCCCAGAACCAGATTGTTCCAAGTCCATTTTACTATTTTTTTTTTTTTTTTTTCAGGAGAGCTATTTTAAGTCTTTATTTTTTTATTTAGATCAAAGCTTGTTTCAGAATTTATTTAATGAATTCTTGCTTTTATTTGCTTTTAATATGTAAGTTTTTGCTTCAATTATTTTTGTCTTAATGATTGTTTAATTTATTGTTTATTCGCAGTAATAAATTTTGTAAATTTATGGAATTTGTTTGAATTTTGATTTATTATTGGTAAAATTTGAAGCATCCGCGGATACAATGAATATGAGTAAATCTTTTTGGTTAAAGTAGTTAAAAGTTTTTTTGGAAGTTATTTTGCTATTTTTGGGTGAAATCTTAATATTTATTATGACTTTATTTCTTCAAAGCTTCATGAAACAATTTGGAATAGCTTCATAGCAACCTTATGGATATTTACAATTTTGTTCCATTCATATATGCAGACAAGAACTGGAACACAATGAAACACAGATTTCTTTTTTTCTTTTCTTTCTTTTCTTTTTTCTTTCTTTTTTTTTTTTTTTACAAAAAGTTGAACTTAGAACAGTCTGGTTCTCAATCGATACATTGCTAATTCGAGTGGAATGCAACTATTTCAATAAAAGTGAAACTGAATCAACAAATTCTTCTTGACTAATAATCGTCCATCGAGTTCAATGAAGATTGTATAGTTGGCAGAACTGGTAATAAGAGAACAGGTAATCACAAAACACTACTGCCATCTAGTGGAATATTTGTTACGATGAGATGGTACAATAATACATTTTCAAGACAGGTTAGTATTTTCGTAAGTCAATTAATATTTTATTGTATTACAGTACTTTATTTCTTCTAATCTTTATATACTTTCTTCCAATCGTGTAACAGTCAACTAAATTCCACTTGAGTTTTGATTTTCTCTAGATAAATCAAAACCTCTAGTGAGATTCAAATATTAAGTGCATATAAGATAAAAATGTTTAAAACAGATTAAAATTATAAATTACAATTTAAGTCCAAAAAGAATTATCTATATATTTTCCTATATTTATTGTAGTGTCCATGATATTTTGGCACCATATTTCTATGTCATTACATTGTATTTTCCTTATTTAAGGTCTACTTCGCAGATGGAAATGTTGTGAGTCGTAGCGTGTGATATCACAGTGTTCAAGTAACCTATACATCACATTTGTTAGACTTGAAGATGTTCATATATAGGAGTGAAAACGTTAGTTTAAGATTATAAATGTAAAAGCATATAAACGCTTTTGATAAGTTAACGGTGGAATTACACAAAATAGAGATAAATGAATAAAACATAACTTATCGGAACACACAATGTCTGCTAAAATACCAGGTTTATAAGCTAACATAATGTAGTTACGTGGGGATACCCTTGTGAATTATTTAATCTTTATTTAGCTGGAACTGTTCCCTACATCACGTTGGAGCTACAACGGAGCCTAGCGACCGGCGTAGAATGGACAGTACCGTACGTTTACTGATTTGATGCTGCGCTCGGGAATGGATTAGATTCCATCATGCGCTGATTATCTGCTCAGATTCTTTCGATATTTTCCTCAACTGTAAGACGAATGCCAGGTAATTCCAAACCGAATCCTCGGCCTCATCTCCCTAAATATTATCTCGCTATCACCGATTCCATGGATGCTAAATAATCTAGTAGTTTATACAGCGTCGTTAAGTAACAATTTAACAAAAAAAAATGGAGCTACTGTTTCACTGCAGATGTGCAAATCTAGAGTTGTCCATCACAATATATGAAACTAAAAGAAGTTAATGTTGTAAATTTCTTGAAATATATGCAGCTACAGCTGTTCATTAGATCAGATGAGCGGAACTGCTTATGGGGCAGCTCCACTTTTTAATAATAAAGGTGTGTTAATAATTATTGTCGTTAAATAATTATTAGAAAATGTATATAATTCTTCAATTATTGATTTTCTAATAATTAGGAATAGGGAAATAAAGATAAATGAAGCTCCTTTATAAGTATTTCTTTTTCCAAGTAAAGTTTTGAATTCTTTATGTAAATTTATTAATAGTTTATTTCATAAAACATAATGTCGTGATGGAATTAACCAGAAACTTATGTGATTGTGAACACGTGTGAAAGAAAGTTAAAGTTATGCCTAATGATAACATTTTTGCTTTCTTTCTCATCACATTGTCGCTAGTGATCGAGTAGTTAGCAAGCTTACAGGTTTCAAATCCTCCGACAGAGATGGATTCTTTAAGGGGAAACTTCTGTGAGTTTTAAAACTTTTACAATTTTCATCCAAAATTTATTAATTTTAAACTACATAAATATACCTACAATACTATCATCTGTACAAAATTTTGTGCCATTAGGGCTAATAGTTTCGAAATGATATTTTTTAAATGTATTTTATATTGACGTCACTAAGCAGGCTCCTTGCGTCACAATTTTCACAATTTTTAATTCATATTAGCTCAAAAGCTTGAAAATAGTCATGGGAATATAAATTAATTATAATATAATAATATTGAATTGGGCTAACCGTCTACTGGGTGTTCAGTTCAAAATGTGTCTTGGCTCGCTGCATGCCGTCATGTGGCTAGCTGATGAGCCTAGAGAATTCAATCTTCCTACACTTAGCTCAGGTTATAATCTAAGAGGCAGAGACGTTGGCTCAAAGTACGGCGTTCATTCTGAAGAGTACGTGCCGATACGTACGATAACGCCGGTAGTGGCAGGAATGTGAACTGTTTGGAAATACGTACTGTCGAGATATGGGGAGAGGGTTAAGACGATTACTTACGTATTTGTTGACATTAACTTCGACGGTCAACATGGACACGGAGCATTTGATTTGTGTTGTGGAATGTTACCATACGCAACCGATGATAACAAATACCCTGCGTACGACTTGCCGGCGCAAAACACAGTTCAAAAGAGGTTATGGTAGCTCACAGACCGTACAGACCGCCATCTGTTGCTACGACGTTCGAGTTATACCGTACACATTCTCAAGTTCAGATTGAAGAACGCCTTAAATAATAGGTAACTTCTCTAACATATAAACTGAAACTCGCTTCAAATCGGTGACCCAACAACAGTGACGTCATGACACACTTTGAAATGAACACCCAGTATACTTATCTAGTTTATATTTGAATTAAACATTAACGTTTTCGGCACTTATGTGCCATTTTCAAATGCATGGAATGGCCTTATTACATGTACAAATAGATACACCTTATGTGTGTGAAATATGTGGTGTGTACCCTTGATGATCTACCATCGTTTACAAAATAATATATATTTTATATTGCAAAGAATTTCAACGAAGGAAAACACCTTTTAAACGAACAAATAGTTAATTCCAATAACCCACTATTCAATTTATTTAAATTAATCTCGGAAAATCGGACATCATCCCATAACATTACATCACATCCCCTACCCCCACATCACTTCCGGTTCCGCCAGACGATCATTAAAATAAGAACTATTGTGAGCACTGAACGATTCTCAGTAACAGCCTGACTAACGTCGAGCACACAACACGTCCAACCAATGTAAGTTAATATTTTCAATCAATGAATTTAAACACCAGTACATTCACACACGTAACAACAACATTTTATGTTCGCAGTGTAAAAGGCTTAACTGACAATCGTAAGGTGACAATAATGAATTTGTAACATCCAACCTTGGAAAACCGAAGGAACACAATAACAAGCATCAATGCAACTGATATTACGCAACATTTCATCGGGGTACAGTGCGACTTGCGTAAGTGAAACAACGTGAATCCTTGGTGTGTTAGTATATAACAAACAAATTTTAACATTTTAATACGTGCAACATAGTGCAACTCAAAACATTCAATAAATATAGGAACTGCATGTGATAACAACTTCAAGATAACCATATTGTCTCATAAAACAATGGGACTTTTATTGTAGATGTAAATTAGTATAGATTTTAATTATTAGCAAGTGTTTTAATTTAATTTATATATTATTTTGTAAACGATGGTAGATCATCAAGGGTACACACCACATATTTCACACACATAAGGTGTATCTATTTGAACATGTAATAAGGCAATTCCATGCATTTGAAAATGGCACATAAGTGCCGAAAACGTTAATGTTTTATCCAAATATAAACTAGATAAGTATAGACGGTTAGCCCAATTCAATATTATTATATTACAACGTGCTTATCGGAAAATCATACAAAATGAAAATAAATTAATTAGATTTTTGAGCTCGGTGTAAATAGAGAGCCACAATAAATTTTTTAATCAATTTTCTTAATTTTTCACCATTATTTCAACATAGTGTCCCCTTGGGTAGGAATAAAATCTACTGTCTCATCGTAAATTTAGGGCAGATAAAAGAACTCTGTGTATTCAGAGCAGAGCCCTAAAGGCAAATTTACCGGTCATTTTTCTCCATGCCGCACTGTCAACTCTACTAGTCATTATCCTTTCCTATAATCATAATCAACTTACAAATGCAGGTCTTCATACTGTCAACATTGTAGTCTATTAGGCTGTCCAGACCTGGAGCATCTGAAACCAAGTATGAAGAGAAAATATGTAGACACACTTTAAAATTGCTATGTGAAGTTTCTGGTGTTTACAGAGAATCTGAGATAGGCCTTATTATACAGACTGAACCGTAAATAATGTCATTCACTTCAGGGAGTCATTCTTTGAGATAATACAATTATTTTCCTCGATTTTGCTTCCTTTTCGAGATAAAAATTATTTTATATGAAATATTTTATAGCCTGTTTTTGGATAGCCACTGATTTAATTCCCAATATCCTCAGTCCATTTAAGAGAGCAGTGTATTATGATAACAAATGTGCAGAAAACTTATCTGAACAAATGTAACTTTTCGTTCTGCAAAGAGATTTTATAACGTTACATTTGTTCGGATACAGTTTCAGCACATTTAAAGGAGAAAACTAAAATTCTTTAAATCGTAGAGAAATAAAAAATAGGTTGCAGCTGCCAAATTACTCTTCAAGGAACGACCACTCATATAAATTGAGGGAAAGAAGACAGAGGACGGACACTAGAAAGTTTTCTTTTCTCTATCGTAGGCCTGCTATCAGGCACTGGAATGCTTTACCTGCAGACTTACTAAAGGCTTTACCAACAACCAAAAATGTATTTAAAAATAGGCTTAAGGACTTTACTAATAGACAGCAGTATGTGAAGAGTCCACTGCAAGAATGATGGATGTCATTTGGAATACATTTTGCAGGAGAAGCAATTGAAAGTTTGAAATGCTTAGTGCTCAAACCTTAACCGTGATTTTCCAATCATTACTGGACAATGACTATCAGTGTTAATGCCATATAACTCTCTATGTACATTCTATATGTCTTAAGCTACCATTGACAGTCTTGATTCATTTTCGACAAGAAAGTGACATCCATCATTCTTGCAGTGGACTCTTCATATTATATACACGATTTAAACAGTGTAATTGATATCTGTTATTGAAGTGTTGTATCAGTGAAGAAGTGTGTTGTGTCAGTAAAGTGTGAAGAAGAGTGTTGTCAGTGAAGTATGTTGTGTAAGTGAAGTGTGTTTCTGCCAGTGAAGTTTTATAGTTTATAGTGGCAGTGCAAAGTATTTGAATAGTGAAATGTTTTTGAAGTGTTGGTAAAATCAGGATAGTATCAGTGAAATGTGTCGTAGTTCCAGTGCAGTGAGTGAGTTCTCAGCGAAATGAGTGTAGTGCTGAAAGCTACTTGTGCAGGAGTGAAAATATCATACTCATGGGGTTTACTTCGAACTTAGGGTTAAGATACAAATTAGAATTACTTTAAATGTTATTTTAAGTGATCGTGCTTCATTTAATGTAGGATGTTCCTTGTTGTTGTTATTATTATTATTATTATTATTATTATTATTATTATTATTATTATTATCATTAATTATTATTAATTTATTATTAATTGTGTTCATTATTGTCATTATTGCGTGCAATTAGTTACCACTGCCACCGGGTATATACCCATTTGCACTGTGAATAAATAAATACATACATTTATGATCATAGTACACTGTTCTCTTAAATTAACTGAGCACATTGCGAATCAAATCAATGGCTTTCACAAAACAGGCCATGAAATATTTCATATAAAACAATTTTTATCTCGTAAAGGGAACACAAACTTGCAAAATTGCATGGAACTTTGTTTGAAATATCTTAAATATCCCGTAAATTAATTAATGACATCTGTTACTGTTCACCTTTTATAATCAATATTCTGAAAGTATGCATCGTCTATATAATGAGTTAAAAAATAATATGTTGCTAAGAACTAATCTCCAATCCTGGTAACGAACTGGCTGCCCTTCATTTTGTCTTTCCTGAAGATGAAGCCGACATGCAACTCTCGAACGTAAAAATGTACAAATACCTAAAAAATAGCAGAAAGTTGAATACCATGAGAGTTTACTCTCTGCATTTTTAGAACTCTCAATTCTAAAAAAAAAAAAAACGGTTTTAATATGATGTCACTATGTTTGTTCGCTTCCCGATCTCTGTACAGTTCTTTTTTCTAAACTTCTGGCTGTCCACCGTTCTGACTGAGGGGTTAGCGAATCTAACTCCGAACCCAGCGGTCCCGGGTTCGATTCCCAGTCAGAACTAGTTACCTGGGTGAGGTTTTATCGGGGTTTTTCCCTCAAACCTATGGCTGAATATCAGGTAACTTTATCAGGCGATTGGAACTCCACTCATCTTCGCCACTTCCTTTCCTCCCCCATCATGCATTCCTCATCATCCCGTTTCTGGTTTTTCAGACCACTCTACCGGCGACCTCCCGAAGCTGCTGACTCTCTCGACCGGCCTCCGTGGAATGTAGCTAAGCGACGTTGGATGGCTTCTGCAATGGCACCCGAGGCGGACCTACTCGGGGGAGGAGTTTCGCCTCGGACCGATAGGGAGGCCTTGGGGGAAGTTGCCGAAGCAGGAATGGTATATGGATTCTGTCGGCTGTAGGGACCGGTCGTTAAGGGAGTCATGTGGTTAGGGCGGTGCGCGTAGGGGATCTGTGGCATGCAACTCATTCCATATCGATGGTTAGCGCAATAGATCTCAATAGGTCGCAGTGCTGAGTCATCCGAGCCCCCTCAGTTAAATTCCATTCCAAACTTCTGGCCAGATTTTATTAGTATTCAGTGCCTAGAATCAACTCAATTTATAACAATTTTGCCCCAGATGTTGTTTTACTCGGTTTTATTTCCTCATTAATCGGGTCATTATATGTTAGTTATTGATCCAGTGATCCATTGCTTGACTCATGATCCATGACTAATCAAATCCATGTTTGAATCACTAACATGAGCGGCTAAGTTGCTACGCAGGTCAGTAACTTGTTCCTTAAAAATCAGAAATTTCGTAAAAAAAAAAATCAGTCCCATTGAAAAAGGTCTCAGAAATTCTATCAGCCAATCAATAACGAACTGCAAACACACCTGTTAGTGAGGCATCGTCTTCAAAATTAGTGAGCTGATCAACAAGTCAGCCAATGAATTAGCAGGAACTGTGATTTTTTTTTTCTAGAAAACTCCTTAATATCGTTCATAAAAGAACACAATTATGAAACTTTCTTTTGTGAAGTTGATGAAGGGGGAAAAATAGCCCTTGCGGCAATGTGACAGGGTGATTTGTGAGGCCTGAGGTAGGGACTTTTGCTACAAGAATTTGTCGTCCGACCAAATCTCATTTTTGTTTTTGCGTCGAGCGCGTTTTGCGCCATTAGCATTGCAAATTGGCGCTTCTAATGAAGTCGGTCGCACCTTCAGCAGAGCGCTCTGGCGAAGAAGGAAAAAAGCAACGACAAAGTTCACAGTAACGAAGCCTCCTCTCTTTTAAACTTTTATCTTATATGAAATATGAGATTCGCAGTCATTTATTTCAGTTTCCTTCTCTTTTTCCCTTCCTCCCTCCCCCCGCGCCCTGAAAGAACAACATCACTCTGATTAGATTCAATATCTCCCTACTAATCTCGTTATACGAATTAATGAATGGAAGTGATGTAAGGACAGTCCCAACAAGAAGTTATTCCTCCTCTCTGTTTCAAGCCGTCATTCTACACTAGTGCAACACTTTCAAGTGAGATGAAAAATGAACTTGCATAAAGTGACATGGAAGCTGTGTAACGTTAAATCACAGTTGTCATGGAAGCTGTTAAATTGACTATTATTACTACTATTGGTATCAACTGAATTTCGTATTATTAAAGGACTAGCCGTACCCGTGGGCTCCAAACTGCACCTATTAGAAATAAATACAAAGTAATTACATAATTAAAATAGGACGTTTGATCCAGGGAACATTCGTGTTTGATAGAAGGATAAATCGTTTAATATGTTTTAATATGTTACTTAATTTAAATTGTATTTAAATAATTAAAATGCCCAGAGAGCAATTTGGTGCAATGAGAATTCCTTTAACATGTTTCTTAATTGTTTTTACATGCAATCATAGTTTAATGAAGATTGACATATCATTTAGTTTTAACGTGTACTTGAGCCACTATTAATTAAATACTGAAATAAACTGTGTAGCAGAATTAAGCTATATTACTTGCTATATGTTTCAGAAGTTACTGTAATAACATTGTAGAATTATGTCCATCTAGAGAAACTACACTTTCCAATGGTGAAATAATAATTAAACAATTAAGTAGCTTCCGACAGTACTTCATACAAGCACAGAAACATTTTCTTAGGCTATGTTTAATAGCTTTCGATTATTGTTGTTCATGGCCCCTTATAGATGAAGTCATTTGTTTTTATTTCAGTACAGCGCCTTAGATGACGTTGTTATTGTAATTTTAAAACTTATTTATCTCATTAAATATCAGTCCTATCAACATTTTTATAAGATAAAACTTATCGGAAATTATTTTTAAAGAAACTTTTGTTATGTAATATTTTTCACGAAAATCAATAATAAACGAGGTATTTCGATTTACTTAATTCAGGCCGCCTTATAATCCCCCTTTTAACTAAAGTATTTTGAATGCCATATAGCCTAAAATCTAAGTTACAACGAACTTAATTTATATTCCAATTTTCAGCCAATTCACGCATTAAATATCTACACCACACCGCCATAAATCGATTCTGCCATTCCAAAAAGACCCAACTCGCGTGAAAAGGTAACAAACATCTAGACAGACAGACATACAAACAAAAATTTCAAAAAAGCAATTTTCGGTTTCAGGATGGTTAATTATACATGTTAACACCAATTATTTTTGGGAAATCGAAAATTACCAGAAAAATTTTGGCTACAGATTTATTATTAATAGGCCTATAGCTTACGCCAGGGATGCTGCCTGTCTCCAACACTGTTTAAAATTTACCTGGAAGAAGCTCTGAAAGGATGGAAGAAGAAATGTAGGCATATGGGTGTTTTGGTTGGTGACAAATATATATAAGTTATACTCTACAACAGCGTTTCTCAAACTTTTTTGAAGGTGGACCACTTTTTAAAGTTAGAACAGTTCCGCGGACCACCTTAATCTTGTTCCCTTCGAAAGCAATTTTATCATTTTTGTAGCATATTTTAATACCAGTATACTTATATTTTAAAACAGAATTAAGATTCGGTACTTTCGTACTCTGTTATGAATTAGGGTGATCCCTGGCTGGGTTACAGGCGCGGCGCCAGATGTGCAGGGAAAAGATGACTAGAAACACCACGTTTATAGTGCTTTAAATCCCTCTTTTGTTACTGAGAGTAGAGTGGGAAGTCGGTAGACGGGTAGGGTAATAAATTTCATAAAATATCAGTACTGGGAGAAAAAGTAAAATTCGTTTGCTATGTGTCATTTCGAAACTCTTGAGTTTTTGAGCTGTAGTGCGATACGCAGTTCGTTTGAATTTTATTTTTCTTCTGTCTCTTTTGGAGGACCACAAGGACAGACCTCGAGGACCACAGGTGGTCCGCGAACCACAGTTTGAGAAACGCTGCTCTACAATATGCTGAGGATCAAATTATACTAGCAGAAGACTATGATGATATTGAATACATGAGCAGAAAACTCATTGAAGAATATGAAAAATCTGGATTAAAATTTAATTTTGAAAAATCTCATTATATGGTTATTGGGGAAAGAAAAAAAATCTGATACTTTAAAATAAAGGTGTTATTAAATATAGTAATAAATACAAATATTTAGGTGTTACAATCACAGATGATGGAAGGAACCATGTAGAAATGAAAGAACGTTTGAAGAAAGAAAAATATGCAATATCCACTCTTAATCAAGTATTATGGGATAATAAAATCAGAATTGAAACTAAATATAAAATTTATAAATCAATTGTGAGAACTACAACTTTATATGGGGCAGAAACTTGGCAATTGAAAAACTCATTCAAAAATAAATTTTTGGCCTCAGAAATGGATTATTGGAGACGATCAGCAGGCATTTGAAGAAAAGATAAAATTAAAAACAATATAATCAGAGAGAAAATGCAAGTTAAGAATGATATTATAGAGGATATTTTCACAAAACAACTAATATGGTATGGGCTTATGATGCGAATGAATACGGAAAGATTACCAAGGTTGGCATATGATTGGATCCCATCAAGAAGAACAAAAAGAGGAAGAACTGTGACAACATGGATAAAAAGGGCATTCTGGAAGCTATGGAAAGAAGGCAATTAGGAGAAGACCTATGGAGAGATAGAGGGGAGTGGTATCTTGCAGTGCGATACATTTATCAGTGACTGTAAATTAATATCTGGCTGTCAGAAAATGTCAAAAGGCATTGTAAACTGACTAATATATATACAGGACATCATTTTATTTTTACTTCAATTTTTATTGTACCCGAGTTTTTGAATGTACTTCACTCCCACCCCTTCTATTAATGAAGTTCAACCGTCCTCCACACAGATCCCAGATCGCATATACAGTCATAGTAGCGTTACGGTCAGAGTAAACAGTACGTTCCAAAAATATGTTCGCGTTTTCCAGTGACGAAAGAGCTTTCAATATTGAATAATTTTCGCACAGGTACTGCCGTCCATTTGCCTACGTCGTATCCCGGTTTCCCCACCAGCTTTTATTCGCCAGTTACTGGCTGGGCTGTCTTAGCTCTTTTCTGAGAACATTAATTTTTGTTAGGAATTGGACGTCTACGTAATATTATACCCATACAACTGTTTAAAACAACTTAAATAAAAGGGCCTCGTTAAATAATTAACTGTCACGTGATTTCCTCCCTTTCTACGACCCTACGACATAACCACTTGGACGGACAGTAGATAGCATGTCTGAGTAATTTTATCTTTTCGGATCGGGCAGAAGTAAAGATTGAATTTACAGTACGTAAGGCAGTCTTTTATAGAGTAGATACAGAATTATTTCAACATTAGTTACTAGTACGAAGAACGAAACTGGTAATTGGGATTAGGTACAATAATCTATAGTGCGATAATATGCACAAAAAAACTGAAGCCTATATCGAAATGAATGGCCACCATTTTAAAAAATGTGTTTAAAGATCCATATTATGATTATTTTTCAATTTAACTTCATTCTCTATATTGTACGCTAATGTGCTACAGACAGTACAATGTACACTGCATAATTAATGAGTCCGAATGGATAGCTCAATTTGTGAGTAAAAACACTAAGTGTTAATACAGTACTATATTTTGATTAAACAAAAAAACTAATGAAAATTATCAAACTCAAAATTGCGATATTTCCTAGTTTACATAAATGGATGAACTACTTTTCTTCCCTCCTATACCTAGTGAAGTGATTCGTTTGTATATTACGCCAGTATCGTCGAACTCCAGTCGTGGAAGGGGGTAACAAACGGCGTTGCTCCAAAGGTAGGCCTACAGACAAGTTAATATTAAAAATGTTAGTAAAAATAAAATGATATCCCTATATATGTAAATGTATATATATACATACATTATTACTATTGGCATTATTATTATTGGTATTATTATTATTATTATTATTATTATTATTATTATCATTAAGGCTGACATTAAAGTAAGAGAACAGAGAAATCTTTGGTAGTGTGAGTGAATAAGCCTGTTGTGTTGCATTTGAGATAAAGATTGTCTTTAAGGGGTTAGGTACAGCTTACAGCAGTAAAATTTTGTACATATTAAACATTTTTTCTCCGTTACTGTATTTTCTACAATAATGAAAAGTGGTATGTTTAAAACACTGTCCTTACAGGCAATGCATAGAGATCGTAGGTTATGGTGATGGCCTCAGTCCAAAGATATCACACTTAGAAAATGTGAAATTAAATCTTCTAGTAAAATTAAGAACTGGTACAAAGTTACCCTGACCAGTACAAAATTACCACAAATGACTGTACTGACATAAAGTACCAGTACCAACAACAAAAATATCTCTTGTACGTCTTGTTAGAAATTTATACTTTTGTGCACACACAGTTATTAAAATCAGTTACGTTCTCATGGTTATGGCAAGGAGAGCTTTATTTCAACGATTTTACAGTGTAATTTCGGTATTATACTTTCAGCGGTTTTGGTAATGAAAAATGGTACTAGTTATAAATATAGCCTGTCCCACGTGGGAGCACGAGGTACCATACCCTCCTTCTTTACCAACAAATGTAAAAACCTGGGGCTAACACACAGCATTGTGGAGGAAATAGCCATTAGTGTCCTCAAAGGATCGGTTCAGATATTGAGAAATCACTTGTATGGGAGTGATAATGGAAATTTCAAGTTATCTTAACCGATAGCTGTTGATTGGTTTAGATATCAATGCCAATAAATCCGTACTATTATTTTTCTCGCGGTATATGGCATTCAAATCATTCTAACCTATCTGATGATATTTTTCCCCCCTTTCTTAACTGTAAATCAACACAAACGCTACTTAGGTGTAAATTTTTCTGACATTTTGTATATTCGATTCCCTAACCGTTTCAAATGTAGCCTATATCATTTTACCTTTTAGGTGTGGTTCCAAATTATGTGTAATACGCTCTGTCAAATCTGGCAACCTTTTCATAAGGGAAGCTAAATTTATATTTATATACTAGCCGTACCCGTGCGCTCCGCTGCACCTGTTAGAAATAAATATAAAGTAATTACATAATTAAAATAGGACATCTGGTCCAGGGAACATTCGTTTTTAATAGAAAGATAAATCGTTGAATATGTTACTTAATTTAAATTGTATTTAAATAATTACAATGCGGTCATTTTGGTCCAGAGACCACTCATTTGGTGCAATGACAATTCCTTTAACATGTTTCTTATTTGTTATTACATGCAACCATAGTTTAATGAAGATTGACATATTATTTAGTTTTAATGTGTACACTTCATATTACTTGCTATATGTTTCCATTGAATTATGGTAATAACTTAATTTTAACCCTTGTTTTCCATATCTTCAGTAAATGGCGCTTGGCCCACCATGGTTCTGAACCTTTCAAATAATTTAAATAGTGATACGTGATATGTAATTATGTTTCTTTCTTTCGAAAATGTAAGAATTCACGATCTCCTATGTACCATTGCCATGGAATGAATAAATGTGTTTTTTCTTCCTACTCAAAAATTTTATATTTTGCACATAGGAGTTACTGCAGAAACAAAACGCTATAATCTGAGGTGGCGGTGAAAATGTATTGTATTGTTATTTTAAAAGTCTTGTGTATTCTTAAATTTCACTCAGAAGTTACTGTAATAACATTATAGAATTATGTCCTTCTAGAGAAACTACACTTTCCAAAGGTTAAATAATAATTACACAATTAATTAGCTTTCGATATTACTCCATACAAACACAGAAACATTCTCTGTAGGCTATGTTTAATAGCTTTCGATTGTTGTTGTCCAAGGCCCCTTATAGACGAAGTCATTTGCTTTTATTTCAATACAGCGCCTTGGATGGCGTTATTGTAATTTTTAAACTCATTTATCTCATTAAATATCAGTCCTATCAAAATTTTGTATAGAATAAAACTTATCGGAAATAATTTTTAAAGAAACCTTTGTTATGCAACATTTTTCATTAAAATTAATAATAAGGGAGATATTTCGATTTATTTAATTCAAGCTCCCTTATAACTCCCCTTTTAAATAAAGTATTTGAATGCCATGTAGCCTAAAATCTAAGTTACAACGAACTTAATTTATATTCCAATTTTCATATAAATTGGTTCAGCCATTATTGCGTGAAAAGGTAACAAACATCCAGACAGACAGACAGACAGACATACAAACAAATTTTTCGAAAAAGCGATTTTCGGTTTCAGGATGGTCAATTATACATGTTAACACCAATTATTTTTGTAAAATCGAAAATTACCAGAAAAATTTTGGCTACAGATTTATTATTAGTACAGATAACATTTTCCTACAAAAACACTCGGGAACACGGCTCATTCTTACGATTACACTCCTTCTTCTTCCATTATTTTCATGCCAATTTTCATTTTGCCATGCAGTTTTCATTACGGGTAAAGCATATCTAGTTGCTTATATTATTCCCATGGAAACGTAGGCTTCCCGTCGAAGTGTTCGTCACTTCGATTTTTTATTCCCATGACGACCGTCGTGGAGCGGGCTGCGTCCTATTCAACACCACAACAATCCCCGTCTGTGACGTGATTATTTTATCGGCCGGCGTCGAAGCAGGCGCGGTCCCCACCTTATCTTTACGTTCGCACGGAGAGTGCTTGTGATAAGGCGAGAGTCCTCAGGAAACCGCGTACCTCGTGCGAAAGCAGCCTAAATCACACAAAACTTCGTTTTCAAAGAAACGTTACATGTGAAAGTTACAGAAACAAGCCTAGAGGGCGGCCACTAGAGGGAACCCAAGAGTTGGAACTTAAACTCAGACGATTCTGTCCGACACCGGGATGGGTATCCGGTGTGGCTTAGTGGATAAAGCATCAGCACGTAGAGCTGAATACCCGGGTTCAAATCCCGGTGCCGGAGAGAATTTTTCTCCTTTCCATTACTCTTTCATCGTATGATGACGCAGAATATCTGCATGGAAATATCATATGTACTTCAGTACATTAAAATTATATATATATATATATATATATATATATATATATATATTATATGCGGATGACGTGAATATGTTAGGAGAAAATGCACAAACGATTAGGAAAACACGGAAATTTTACTTGAAGCAAGTAAAGAGATCGGTTTGGAAGTAAATCCCGAAAAGACAAAGTATATGATTATGTCTCGTGACCAGAATATTGTACGAAATGGAAATATAAAAATTGGAGATTTATCCTTCGAAGAGGTGGAAAAATTCAAATACCTTGGAGCAACAGTAACAAATATAAATGACATTCGGGAGGAAATTAAACGCAGAATAAATATGGGAAATGCGTGTTATTATTCGGTTGAGAAGCTTTTATCATCCAGTCTGCTGTCAAAAAATCTGAAAGTTAGAATTTATAAAACAGTATTATTACCGGTTCTTCTGTATGGTTGTGAAACTTGGACTCTCACTCTGAGAGAGGAACATAGATTAAGGGTGTTTGAGAATAAGATGCTTAGGAAAATATTTGGGGCTAAGCGGGATGAAGTTACAGGAATATGGAGAAAGTTACACAACGCAGAACTGCACGCATTGTATTCTTCACCTGACATAATTAGGAACATTAAATCCAGACGTTTGAGATGGGCAGGGCATGTAGCACGTATGGGCGAATCCAGAAATGCATATAGAGTGTTAGTTGGGAGACCGGAGGGAAAAAGACCTTTAGGGAGGCCGAGACGTAGATGGGAGGATAATATTACAATGGATTTGAGGGAGGTGGGATATGATGATAGAGACTGGATTGGTCTTGCACAGGATAGGGACCAATGGCGGGCTTATGTGAGGGCAGCAATGAACCTTCGGGTTACTTAAAAGCCATTTGTAAGTAAGTAAGTATATATGATATGCGTAAATCACTTCGTGATTTAAGACGGCGCTTATTCCGCCGGATCCCGGCCAACTAGTCACTCATAACGAGTGCACCTCAGCACATGTGTGTACCTCGGTTCTTTCATAGACATCTATGACTTAGTGCAGAGGGCGGCCACTAGAGGGAACCCAAGAGTTGGAACTTAAACTGAGACGATTCTGTCCGACATCGGGATGGGTATCCGGTGTGGCGTAGAGCTGAAAACCCGGGTTCAAATCCCGGTGCCGGAGAGAATTTTTCTCCGTTCCATTACTCTTTCATCGTATGATGACGCAGAATATCTGCATGGAAATATCATATGTACTTCGGTACATTAAAATAATATATATAAGCCTAAATATGTTTGTACTACTTCTTAATACCAAAACCTAGAAGCCTTGAGACTATTAGATCTTCATTTTTATAATTTACTAAGTGGCGGCTATTTATATATGAAACTACAAAACTTACGTAAGATAATAATATTGTTATTAAAAATCAAATATTCTTATAGTTATTAATCAAGTGAGGTTGGATCTTTTTCATATAATTAATGGCGGTGTGATGTAGATATTTATATGCGTCATTCTCTTCAGGATTGACTCTTTCCTAAGGAAAGACCAAAAGGTATTACTTACTGATAAAATAAGATGCCTACAAAATTTTGTAGTCTCCCGATCATTTCAGGAAGATCTGTTAGCAGGATAAAATTATTTTACCATCTACATTTCAAACTCTACATGCAGCAGCTATACCAAGATGCCATGTCTACTGTTCGAAAGCTTAGCAAATCTGACTTTTTATAAGTTTCAACTACAATCCACAACGACCTGAAATAGCTATTGCTTTACTCCCACGCGAAAAACCCACTGATCATCCTAACATTGTTACTTGCGTTTTCGCGTTGAAACTCAAAAACTGAAGATGGATAGGTTCAAGAAAAAGTATTTGGCATAAACAAAAACCATTCAGAAGGAGTATGTTTCATTATTATTGAAGCAAATAACTTCCAAAATGTCTGATATTCTTCAGTGAAAATAAATCTGAAAAATTTTTATTTGAATGTCTAATGAATTTAGTTTGCAGCATTTGCTGCACAAGCCACTAGTTTATTATAAAATATGCCGTAACATCACTGCTGTACGAGTAACTGTAGGAAGTAGTCTCAACACTGTTCACTGCTGCCACACTGGTTGTAGAGAGATTGAAACACTTGCACATGTGTTAGGTTTCCGCTCTAAAGGAGACTTAAAAAAAATCACAGAGTTCGTTCAGCACTGGCATCTTCATTAAGATCCCGGAAATGACAAATGTTTGAAAAAGTAAATTGTATATCAACAAATGGCTCCAACAGAAGGGTTTATATTGTTGCAATTGATACAGTAAGTACACCAGAAGGCCTATGTTCTTGATCCAACTATAAGATTTGAGAAAATAATCATGGAAGCCGAAGAAGCAGACCAAGAGATGAGAGAAGTTTACGAAGACTGTCTCCTCTATCTAAGCACAAAATATAACATCCCTTTACATGAGTGGAAAATACAGTATATCGTTTATTGTATGGAGCCAGAGGAGGTGTTACAAAATTTGTACATAAAATTTTAATAGAATTAGGTTTCACCGTAAATTCATTGCGTGAAATAATTATTGATGTAACAAAAGATTTTTTAGGGATTCTTCACCAACATTTATAATTTTCAAATTAATATTTTAAACTATTGTTGTTAACTTAACATTTGATAATATTCCATACTGTTTATTTATTAATTTAATTTAATTTTATTTTATTTTATTTTATATTTATTTTATTTTAATTTTATTTTATTTAAATTAATTTAATTTTAATTTTTTAATATTTTAATTTTAATTTTTTAATATTTTAATTTTAAGTTTTTAATATTTTAATTTTAATTTTTTAATATTTTAATTTTAATTTTTTAATATTTTAAGTTTAATTTTTTAATATTTTAATTTTAATTTTTTAATTTAAAATTTTAATTTTTTAATTTTAATTTTAATTTTTATTTCTATTTTTAAATTTTAAATTTTAAATTTTAATATTTTTATTTTTATTGTTTATTGTTTAATTTTAATTTTTTTTTTTTAGTTTTTTCGTTTTTAGTGTTTGAGTTTTTAGTTTTTATTTTTATTGTTTGAGTTGAATTGAATTGAATTCTATTCTATTTATTTATTTATTTAATTATTTAATTATTTATTTATTTTGCTAATAATTGTAACACAAAATATAATATAAACAGAAAAACTTTAGCTCGCCTCTGAAAGTGTAGAATTCGTGCTCAGGGACGGATTCCTGAATTTAAATGCAATAAAAATATATAAATTTATATTTACAATTTTTCCATTTTTATAAAATCCATACATGACTTTTTAGATTTAATACTAGAACTATTACAAGATTAGGATATTTAAATATAAATTTGTTATATATTCTTGGGTCTAAATTACTACTATGATTAAATATTGTTGCAGTGTTGCATTTTTGTTCGAACAGTCTTAAAGAATACATACCTTTTGTTTCATAACTATGAGAATACAATTCAAAATTATTTCGATTATATCTGTCTTTTTAAATTATTATTATTATTATTATTATTATTATTATTATTATTATTACTATTATTATTATTATTATTGTTATTATTATTGAATTCATTGTTTAAACTATATAATTGTTGCACAATTCTTTTGTATTCTGAACCCTCGTGGTCAATTGCAGTTCAGCAATAAATGCAAATTATTAAATTTTATTAGTAGTAAATTATAAGTAGGTCATACCCAAAAAATATTATTAAATATTTATATCTTATTACATAACTCTCTCAGGATCAAACCTTGACCGTTTTGTTGAAGAGCCGTCTGTGAGTTATATATGAGTGGACCTTCCAGTTGGGTTTCCTCATTCGTTTTCTAAATTTCGGTGCCGATTAATAGAAACAAACTACACAGCTGACAAGCAGAGTCTGCAGTGCACTGCGAAGTCTTCCGCCGTTACCTTCAATAAGAATTATGAACACTGAATCACTCGCCTCAATACGGCACACACATACTGAATGTATATTATACCAGATTATACGGAGAAAATAATCTTGCTCTGTATTCTCCATAAACAATTCAAAGAAGAATTTTGAAGGCAAACTGTATCGACAAGAAAGCTTGCAATTTTACCAACATCATTACATCTAGAGAGCAAATTGAATTGTAAATGTTTTGGAACTCGTTCTATTCGTGGATCGATCTAGCGCCAGTTTATTCTTGTGCAGTCATGTTTAGATAAAATCAGGTGCTTATTTTCTTCGCGGCTACAAAAGGAAAAAAGAAGTAAACGAATGGAATTGCATTCTACACGGATACATTGCTGAACAAGAAAACACTCTTAAATGCTTTCTCTTTTTAGCAATGTAAACTTTCATGCAATGCAAGGAGAGAAGACTCAACAGGCATCCAAGGCCACTTAAAAATATGAGCATCTGGAATTATCCTGCGTTTCGACATTGTTTCTATTTTGTATTAGGGGAGAGTAGGGTAGTATCGGACATCGGGTAATATCGGACAGTGAGTTTCTTTCATCTACCACACGATGATGGTATCTGATTGACATGGTTACGTTTCTGTGATGTCGCATACAGAAACGTAACCATGTCATTCAGGCACTACCATATGGTGGTAGATGAAAGAAACGCACTGTCCGATATTACCCGATGTCCGATACTACCTACTCTCCCCTAACTACTTTATTGCAGGTCAAGTTTCTCATCAGGAAAAATCCCATTAGTCCCGATTAAATACAACGTTTCCGAGAATGAATGATGGGGTTTTACGAGTTCACTGTGAAGTATGTATTATGTGCAGTGAATTGAAGGTAGTAGTAGTAGTAGTAGTAGTAGTAATAGATTTATTTTATTTCTACTGGCAGAGTTAAGGCCATAAAGCCTTCTCTTCCACTCAAGGTGTTTGTAATTAGTTCAGTAACTCAAACAGTTTCCAAATAACGTTAGTATATTTCAATATGATTACCATTACCAGTACGACAAACATCTAAGCGAAATTCAATTTCAGCTCACACTCTGACAAGAACATCTGGCGTAATGCTTTTGATTACTTGTCTGATTCTTCGTTTTAGATGAAAAGATTCTCAATTCCTTCACTATAGATCTCATTCTTCAAATAGCCCCAAAGGTAGAAGTTCAATGAAGTAAGATCCGGACTTCTAGCGGGATATGGGATGGGCCCATTTCTGCCAATCCATTGATGTGGAAAAAGAAATTATTTAACTCTTCTCGGACATGGTTTGCGAAATGGGACGGTGCTCCATTTTGTTGAAAGATGATTTGTAACTTCATTTCTTTGTTGAAAAATGATTTGCATGTCCTTGTATGCAACGGAGTTAATGTTTGTTTGAACAAAAAGAATGGACCAAAATCTTGTTTTGCATTAGACCGTACCAAACGTTGATCTTAGGATAATCTAATGTGTTCGTGTATCACATTTGGGTTTTCCAAGTCCCAAATTACATAACTGTGCCGATTAACATAACCATTTACATGGAACATGGCCTCATCGGAGAAGAGGATATTCTCTAGAAATTCTGGTAGCAGCATGGTAGCAGCGAATTCAGCCCTAAGCAACTTATCCTGTGGTTTTATTGCATGCAAGAGTTGAAATTTAAAGAGATGTAATTTCAATCTCTTCCACTTAACGTAGTGCACTGTTGACTTGGGAATATCTAACTGTAGACTACGGCGTGGAATGGACTTTTGAGAATTCTGAAGATAGGACTGTCATACTGAAATTTACTAACATTATTTGGAAACTGTTTGAGTTACTGAACTAAATACAAGCACTTTCAATCTATTACACATAATACATGGTTCACAGTGAACTTGTAAAACCCCACGATTTATTCTCAGAAACTCTGTATATGATAGAAAAATGATTTTAATATATCCTATAGTTTTTACCTACAGTGAGTGTGAAAATTATTCGAACACTAACAGTTTCAGAGAAAGTTTATACAATATTGATTGTTCAAGTAGATAGGCCTATTTACAACAAGATATATTTTAGCTCATAATCAAAATACTGACATTAATACTCTGCATGAAATTTCATTCAGTACCAAAAGAAATCTGAAGATCACGTAAAAATGAACAACCTCACATTATCTAACAGATACAGACGAAATAACGATTCTGGAAATTAAGTTTTACACATATTTTCTTTCTCTTATGCCTCAGTTCCATGGGTGACTTTGCAAGTTATTGTGGACCATCGGATCTGTGTCCCCGTAAGATATGCGAACTGAACCCTAATTCCTCCTCAGCCTCGGTAATTCATTTCTCTCCCTGCATTCCATTCCTATCTCTCTCTTTTCTATCTCTCTCCCTTTCTCTCCTCAACTACTCACAATTTTGAGCCTTCCTGCGGGACAGTTTATTTGCACTTGCAGTCCAGTGTTGTCGACTCAACATGAACACTGTAGCACGGAGTGGTGAAAAAAATATTATTAAGCAAGTAATAGCATTTTGCGATGAAGAGAAACAAACAGGCCAATATCTCTTTCCTATAAATAAGGCAACGATAAAAGCAGCTGCGATCACAGCTGAGGCTTATTTTATTTCAATTGATTATGTATTAAAATTACTTACTTAAATAATACTAATACAACATGTTATGTAATTTATATAGGCAGGTCAGAGCGCCTAATGAAAATCAGGAGAGAAGAAGTCTTTGCAGGAGATGAAAAGCTAGAATCACCAGGGAAGAACAGACCAAGAGAACCTTTAATTCTTGTAGATGACATGAACTGGTTTATATTTTAAGAAAAAAGATAAAAATTTTATACCTTACAGAAAGAAGTTCCGACATTGAAGAAATTACTGAAGGTTTACAAGAGAAGCAATAATTTCCAAGGTTGGAGAGAAACGCTACGGAAAGTGATTCGAGACATGCGATTTAGGTTTAAAAAATGTAGAAATACAAGATGTGTTTTGATTGAAAGAAATGATATTGTAGCATGGAGGACCAGTTATTTATTACAACGTTTAACGGAAGTTTGGCAACATCCCTATTCGGCAAGGTTCGTGGCCTGCTGTTTGACATGGTGGGAGGAAAGCGGATGGAATGGAGTGAGTACAGGCGTTAACTTTTTCAAGAACGACGACAGCGATGAAGGGGCATAGATCCGATGGTCCGACTATAACGACTTACAAGAAAACATCCCAGGTCGTGGTGTTTGAATTGAATGAAAAAGCATATTCATCCAATTTTCATTTGTTCAGAAACGTGGTGATGGTCGTTTGTTCAGCTTTTCCCTCGTTTACGAAATACATTGGCTTGAAAATCGTTGCTACTTATACCGCTTCTTGCGCGCACTCGGATCCTCACAGCTCTCGCATTAATGCTGTAGTCAATATTTTTTTTTCTCTTAGCTCACATTAATATAGTAGTAGTGCAATCCAAGGCAACTGTCACTCATTCGTACCGTCCTAACACATTAATAATATACAGTAATATTGGCAGTTCATGATTCGTTTGATGAAATTGCAATGGTCCCACATTTTTTACACTCATACACCCTCATGCCATTACAAAGTCTCGTCCGTATTTCACAGTAAAGAAAATGTTTTCCATCTTTAACTCTGTTTTCTTTCTTCATGCCGTGCATTATCCATCAGCAGCAAAATTATTGATCTACTCTAGTCTACTCTACATAGTTTTAACGAACTATAGTCTCTTTCTCTATTGGTCTTGTTTGCGAAGTATTTCTTACGGACAACTCTCCTATGACATTCTCCGGTTATTAAAAAATTACGATCAATGTTGTTACACATATTCATACTACTTTCTCTGAGTTCCGTGGAACTTTTCTGTGCACTCATTTTAGGATTCTCTTTAATTTTCTATCATTGTCGCTGATATCTCGTGGGTGTTCATTACTTGTCATGTTTTCTAAATATTTTCGTTCATTATATCTATTAAAATGTCATCAATTAACCTCACTTCGAAGCCTGTGAATATCATCTTAGAATACTTTTTATAATCACCGTAAATACTCCACTTTTCTTCAGTAGGCCTACTATTCATTGTTTTCACATTATCACCATATTATCAAATTATCTATAAACAGTCTCTACAATTAATAGAGATATTAAGTAAATAATAATAACTACATTGTAGTATTAATGTATGGGCTATTCATCTCAAATCGACCGATATATAGAGAAAATTGACCTTGCAATTTTTAAATACAATGAAACTTTTTCTGTCCGTTGACAACTGTGATACAATGCTTTGTGCAAAGTTTGAGCCATCAGAACTTCATAGTGTTTAAATTAAAAATACTTAAATTTATCGTATTTTCATAAAATTAGCAACTTTAAACTGTTGTGGCTCCGAAACCCTTTCACCCAATGATCAAAATCATGGTTTATTTTGATGCTGAGAAATTAAAGTTTATATTGACATGTAAACAGTTTTTCTTACTTTTTATGGAAATGGAGCAATTTAGATTTTTCTTCATTAAGACGCCTTTGCCCAAGAAGAAAAATTATTTTTAAAATATATGGTTAGATTCTGCATTGAAAGTATAAATAAACACATATTTTTTACTGGTGCACCTTTGATAAGAAAGTATTGAAAATATCAAATAAAGAAAATAAATAGTAAGCGCGTGAACTAACCAGCTGACTGTGAGGCGGGAGATAGCCGAGGGAAGCAAGGCCAGTAGACATAAACACGTGATGTGTCGTCTAGCAGTCATGGCTGTGCTAGCTTTATCACAGGTTTTCATAAACACAGTAAAATGACGCCCAACGCTCGCTTATCTTCAGCTCTCGGCCAGTGCGTGCGGTACTGCGCTGTTCAAGTCTAGGCGTGTGAAAATAATTTATTTAATACCCTCGAAACTTATTGCCGAACCACTAAGCAAACAATGCCGAATCCCTCTTAATAATGCAAGGTTTTTTCTCAATATTTTTTACATTTTTACAAATTGGCAAAAAAGCCTAAAAGTACAGTAAGCAAAATCAGATTATCTGTCTCTCTGTATACAATGATTACTTCTTATCATAACCTACCAGATGTAGCTTCGAAATGAGCTCCCGTTCAATGTTCTGCAGTAAATGGTTCCAGAGTTCTGAGCGCTGAAAGAGGCTTGTTTTTCTAAAATACGCTAAATTTATCGTTCAATAGTACGAAAACCGTTTGACTTTCGATAGTATATTTTTGAAAATTCACTCTCCTCAGCACCTTGTATAAATAGGGGAAAAATTAGAGTATAAAAAATGCGAGGTTTTTTACTGATCGATTTCATATGGAATAACCCGTATGCAATAATTTAGTAGTTATGTGGATTATTATTATTATTATTATTATTATTATTATTATTATTATTATTATTATTATTATTATTATTACTTGATACTATTTACTGAAACTAAATGTACTTACTACAAGTATATACTATTAATATTTTGTTCTACACAGAGATTCATTTATAATTTGCGAGTGGCTACAGAGCGCATAGATGCAATGATTATCGACACTTACTTCGCGACGCCTCCTTTTGTATTCGCTGCTGAATCAACTTCGGGGAAGCAGAGCGTGACATTGTAATGCAATGGTTCGGCGCAGTATCGGACTGACAATGAGAAGCTTATTTACAGAATAGGAACTCAGCGGAACGTGTTGAAAAGTGCATTCGTAAGCTTCGTCACAGACATGCAGAATCCCTCCTTCCAACCAAGTCATATGTTCATGCAATCATTCGAAAGTGGAGTATTAAAGATTCTGTGTTAGACGAAGAAAGAAAGAAGATTCTTGACAGAAGAAAAGTTAGCCCATATCCAGAAAAGATTGTAGTTATGTAGTTAATCCCTCGAATATCATCTATGGCCGGTTTCTACAACACTGGATAAATATTTGTCCTAGGGATAAACATTAAAATGGCTTCAAAATCGTTTCTACAAACATGGTATAGATCTATCCACTGACAAACCACATGGATAAATTATCTACTAGCAGATCCCAGGATAACTTTATCCTGCCTACCCAATATAGCCGGCATAAATCATAGATGATAGCCAAGGACGTTGATTCTACATTACAAAAAGTGTTGAATGAGTTGGTCTCTATGTATTTATTACAGAATAGGTTATACAAAATGGAGTTAGATCATAGTTCACCCTCTTCATCTGGTGAAGAAATTATGCAAAAGCACAAAGAATTGCGAGCACGAGAGTATTTCGAGAAAGGTAAGAAATATTGTCAAGTTTCGTTTCATTATTCTGTCTTCCATTCCCTATGATTTATTTATTTATTTATTTATTTATTTATTTATTCATTTATTCATTCATTTTTATTTACTTATTTATTTATTTATTTATTTATTTATTTATTTATTTATTTATTTACATTGCAATTTTCATTTCATTATTCTATTCCATTTATTTAATCTATTTACTTATTATTTACTTATTTATTTATTTTTTTATTTATTTATTTATTTATTCATTTTTTATTTATTTGTTCTGGCTTATTCATTCAATCATTTTTTTTATTTACTTATTTATTTATTTTTTATTTATTTATTTATTTATTTATTTATTTCATTTTTATTTATTTATTCCCTGTAATCATTTAATCATTTTTTATTTATTTATTTATTTATTTATTTATTTATTTATTATTTATTTATTTATTCATTCAATTATTTATTTATTTATTTATTTATTTATTTATTTATTTATTTATTTATTTATTTATTTATTTATTTATTTATTTATTCATTTATTTATTCATTTATTCATTTATTCCTTTATTTATTTATTTTTATTTATTTATGTACCTATTTATTTATTATTTCATTTCATTATTTATTTATTCCCTTTCTATTTATTTATGTATTTACTTATTTATTTATTTATTATTTATTTATATATTTATTTATTCATTTTTTATTTATTTATGTATTTATTTACTTATTTATTCATTCATTCATTCATTTACTTATTTATTTATTTATTTATTTATTTATTTATTTATTTATTTATTTATTTATTTATTTATTTATTTATTTATGTCTATAACAGGGCAAAGCCCCATTATAATAGAAGTACAAATATTTGCTTAGAACATATAAGCTTAATTATTGGAGATAACATGAAAAAAAGAGATAAAAACAGATACAAGTAAATACAATAAGATGTATCAGATTAAGAATGTTAATATTAATATTATTATAGGCCTAATTATTTCTACCTGATGAAAATGTTATTTTACTATTGAGTTTAATAATTATTTCTATATTGTATTTTAAATGGAATAGACTATTATAACTTAGTAGCCAAATTATTGTTATTTAATGTAACCAGAATAAAATATGTAAACAATAAGAATCACGCTAATCGCAACCTTTTGAATTCAGTAAAACTGTTTAATTTCAAGAACAGCCTTCCTGATTACACTATTAGTCATATACTGGCAGATTATAGATCCAACTTACCCAAGGATAAATTTAAGTTTGTTCGTTTGTAGAAACACAAAAAGTTATCATTGGATAAATTTTAACCATAAGATAGTTTATCGATGGGTTTGTAGAAACCAACCATCAGAAGATTATCTCAGAAGCTGACATCTCGTACAATTCAGCTCTATCAGTAAGAAAATTTTACAAGTTCGGACATACCTTATTTACAGACCTAGCATACTGTGTTCTATTTATTCAATTGACATTTTTGTAAGTTTCCAGCTTCCTACCTCATTTAATAAGAAGAAAAGTATGTCACAGGAGTAATTCTGTGTATCAGTCTTATCTCACTGCACACCTGCTTTCCTCTCTCGGGAATCGACTCAAGAGCTGACAGGTCAAGTGTCTCACACAATATCTTCTGCTCTCTGACCTTACAATGAAAACCCTCCCCCGTTACGTAGAAACTTGCAGCTCTTCTTTTGTTCTGTCCGTCATTCACACTGGGAGTCAAGTGAATTCCTGTACACTTCACAACACACTTGCGACATTTTACAGCATGGTACAGTGACTGTTACCATGTACCATAGCTTCCTTGAAACGAAGTTACAGGTATAATATTAAAGATCGGCATTAGCGTAAAAAAAACCAAAATCTCAAGTTTTCATTTATTAAACACGTTTCATAGGCATTGGAGCTAAATGAGTGAATTTTATAGTGCCGACAACCGGTTAGTGCCGTTTCGTAGTCTAACTCCGCGTCTATTTAAGTTTCATCATTTCTATTCCAAATTATTCTATTTCATTATGTTCCTTAAATTAGCCTTTGCATTGTGTTCAGTTTCAATCTTTCCATGGCATGAAAGAAAAATTTCATTGTGTTCAACCTTTCTTAGCGGGATTCGATTTACCTGCGAGTTTCTTTCTGTACAAAATTATCCTATTTCATTGTGTTCAGTTTCATCCTTTCTAACTGAGCCCTATTTCACTGTGTTCAGTATCATCCTTTCTAGACTTGAAATCATCCTTTTACTGTGTTCAGTATCATCTTTCATACCATTATCCTATTGCAATGTGTTCAGTTTCAAAGTTTTTAAAATTATCCTATTTCATTGTGTTCAGTTTCATCAACGGACGTACCCTATTTCATTGTGTTCATCCATCCTCTTATATATGAAGATTATATTCTATTTCATTGTGTTCAGTTTCATCCCTTCTATTCCAAATTATCCTATTCATTGTGTTCAGTTTCATTCTTTCTATACCAAATTATCCTATCTTCATTGTGTTCAGTTTCATCCTTTCTATTCCAAATTATCCTACTTCATTGTGTTTCTTTTTCCATTCTTCATTGTGTTCATTCCACATTTCATTGTTCCAAAATTTCATTCTATCTTAAAATTATCCTACTTCATTGTGTTCAGTTTCATTTCTTATTCAAATTATCCTACTTCATTGTGTTCAGTTTCATCCTTCTATTCCAAATTATCCTATCTTCATTGTGTTCAGTTTCATCTTCCAATTACCAAATAATCCTTCTTCATTGTGTTCAGTTTCATTCTTTCCAACAAATCATATATTCATTGTGTTCATTTCATTCTTTCTAAGAAGAACAGGAATTGCATGGTGGAGATTAGGTATCTGGAGACTCAAGTCATCCCATTTCATTGTGCTCAGTTTCATCCTTTCTATACCAAATTATCCTGTTTTTTTGTGTTCAGTTTCACCCTTTCTATACCAAATTATCCTATTTCATTGTTTCAGTTCCTTCAGGCTAACAAATTATTTTCATTGTGTTCAGTTTTTTGGATCTAAAATTATCTATTTCAAATAAACAGTTCTTTCATTTCTATACTAAACTTATCCTATTTCATTGTGTTCAGTTTCATCCTTTCAGCAACCTGAATAAATTGAGGAAAATTTCTTTTAGAGTTAAATTATGTTCAGTTTCATGGGAAGAAATTATCATTTCAAGTCTTCAACTTCCTTTCTGGAAATTATAAATGTTGAGTTCGGACATTCTTTTATACCAAATTATTCATTCCATTATCTTCAGTTCTTTCATTTCTAATAAACTTATCCTTTTAAGAGATAGAGTTTCATCCTTTCTATGAAAATTCCCTATTTCATTGTAAGAGTTTTAAATTTCAATATCAAATTATCCTTTTCATTATTAGTTTCATTCTTTATATATTATTATTATTGTTATTATTTTTATTAAATTATTATTATTCTATTATTTCAGGGTTCCTACAGAGAATATTATTCATTCACTATCAAGTAGTCCTGTAATGTTTTCATTCCATGACCCTTCTTATTAAGAACAGGAACACATCTAATCCGCCATTCCATCTTTCTTATTCAAAGATTGATGAAATAAACAAATAAATAAATAAATAAATAACCTTACTTATCCTCTTACACTCCAGCCGTCCTGTTGCAAATAAATTATCCTATCTTATCCTATTTCATCCTTCCTATTTCAAATTATCCTATGTAATTTTTCTATTCCACCAGTCCCATTTCAAATTACCCTACCTTATCTTTTCCATTCCATCTTTCCTGTTTTACTTATCTTATCCCATCTATTCTATGTTATCGTACCCCATTCCATAAAATCCAGTCATTTAAGTACATTATTGTTCGCCGGCGTAGTCTAGTAGCATCGAAACTTGTCCTCGAAGACTGCGTTGGGATGGGAGGATGTTTGAATCCTCATTGTGTTGAGTATCTAGTTAGACTACTTCTGAAGTTTTCCAATTGTATAACGAATAGCCTATCAAATTCTCCCATGACAAATTCTCAGAATCAGCTGGACAAAATACCCCGCCTCAATCACCGCCTCATCTGCTTCATGGGTTATGCCTTTGGCCTGTTCCGTCTTCAGAGGTATTCATCTTGCCACCTTGTTCTAGGTCGTTCACTTTCTAGGTATTCCTGTGGTTTGTGATTGAATACTAAATTTTCAGGTAGTTTTTGTTGCACCTTCTAAATCTGGAACGTTCTGGTTTAAACGCGTACTGGTCTAAAAATCTCATTTCCGTAGTTTCTTCTTCTTTTATTCTTTATTATTATTGTCCAGTTCTCGCAGCTATCCATTAGCGGGAAGGAAATTTGTGTACTTCTTTGGTTTTTGAACGAAATTCGAGCTTCGTTAGGCGTTGTTCAGCGCGGTACGGTGCGAGGGAAGGAAAATCTACGGACGGCGCGGTTTTAGCGGAGAGATTTTCAGGGGGATCTATAATCGTTCTCTCTCGAAGGTTCGCAAAACCCACGCGAATCGAAGTTTCGATATGTTATATTTAGTAATAAAAGCGCGAGCAGGCTTCGGCAGTTAATTCAGCCAGCCTTGAAGTCTTGGACAGCAGCGAGCAAGGTGATCCTGAGTTCGATATTCAAAGTGATACTTTATAAAACTATTTTTACATTTATCTTAACTTCATCAATATAATCAATCTTTATTTATTTAATCTGTGAGTCTCTTCGAGCGAGCAGACTCTAATTCAAGCCTTCGAGACATTAATATCGGGATCATCGACATGAGGAAATAATGAAAATTGGATAACTGTTAGGAAGACTGGAGTTCGAATGTAATAATAATAGTAATAATAATAGTAATAATAATAATAATAATAATAATAATAATAATAATAATGAACTGTATCTGGATATATAACCATTAAACATTGGCTTGGGTTCGACAATAATTGTTAGTGTTAATTCTTAAATTGATTTGAGTCAGCTGAAGAACTAGCCAAAGTCGAACGAACTGTGAACTGAATATGAATGTTCTTGGAGGAATGTTTTGTTCTGAACATAATGCTTTTTTGAACATTAGTTGAAATTAGGAGTACATTGTTGTTCTTCTTCAATACTTTTGAGGGATGGTGTTACGTGTATTGTCATTGTCGCTGTGTGGGGTGCAATAACGACTACTGTGTTGCTCTGTTGAGTGGAATGCCCATTGTTGTAGGGTGAATTAGTAGAAATAAAGTCACATTGTTGTATAAAAGTAAGATTATTCACACTTAAAATATGCCGGTATCATTTGTGTTTTTGTTGTGTAATAGTTTCTTCTAAATTGTATATATTTAGCTGTATGCGAATATCTATATTAATGTTTTTGTTTAAACGGGTAACACCAGCTACTGCTCTCAAAAATTTCATTTCCGTAGTTTCAATTCTTCTTTTATTCTTTTTTTATATTGTCCAGTTCTCGCAGCTATACATCAGCATCGGAGTTGTTAAGACTTTAAAGAATTTAATTTGCGTACTTCTTTCTGTTTTTTGTCTTAAATATTTTCTAATAATTCCACATATTCTTCCAAATTTGTTTAGTTTAATATCTGTATCTTCACTGCAATCTTGTGATATATTGACGCTTAATATTTAAAATTCGAAACCTATTCAATTGATTTATCATAATAATTATTTTGTACCTGATAGGAGTTTTCCCCTGAAAGACCATAACCTTGTTCGTCTTCACTGCGTATATGTATTAATTAATATTAAATATCAATATTGCATTCATTGCTTGAATGCGTAAAGTTGAAAGAAAAGTTTAACCGTGTAGATGCATATTAATGGATTCATGCTCATCTATTTACGGGGAAACAGTTGGCGACACTGACTAAACAAATGAACAACCATGCGATAAATTTATAGCGATAAATTTAGCTGCAAAAATTATCGCGATGTCTGACTGTGATTGGTTGGAATTCAAAATTTCATTACACTTCATTGGTCGAAAATGGAATGACGTCATATAAACGAAATAGTCACATTAATTATTATATGACTGGAGTATTCCTTTTTTCTCATTATTTCCCATGGTTTGCTCCGTAGAACACGATCGAATACCTTTTCATAATCTACGAATAAAATATATTTGGGCAAATTAAATTCACTTGTCTTCTGTATAACTTGTTGCATTATAAATATGCAGTCATAATAAGATAAACCTTTCCTAAAACCGCTCTGTTCCTCCACTAATAATGGCTCACTTATGACATTTATTCTTCGAGTAATTATCTTTGCACAAATTTTATAAGCGGTATTCAGCAAACTGATGCCTCTGTAATTGTCGCATTCATTTCTCTTTCCTTTTTTAAATATTGGATGTACTACCGCAATCACCATTTACCACGCTAAATAACCGAGCAGTTAATACAACGTCGTTCAATAGCCAAAATGAAATGTACTGCTAAAAGATAAGAGGATTACAGAATTTTTATGTGCCACTGAAGACCGAAGGTCAAGATCATCACTTTTTGTGCTGTAAAAGTAAATAATATTTTGAACCATTATTTGGAATTATACGCACAGAAATTGTGTATCTGGAAATTCACAACTTTGCACACCCCTCGAGTAGAAAAGTCATCCATTCATGGCATCGCTCTGACGTTTATCGTGGCCTTCAGGAAGGTTGTTCAAGTAGGCAACAATCAGCGCTGAATTCACTTTACCATCAATATTTCCCCTGCTTGTTTTTTCCCCCAGTTTATTTTTATAGAGAAGGGCACTTTCCTCGTATAGACATTTTACGACATCAGAGTTTTTTTAGTATCTGTTGACCGAACAGCTCAATTTATTTTGATCTGCGTTTGATGAGGGGCGAAAAATTATCATGCTTCACTTGAAAACACCCGGGGGTCACAAACTGTTTCACAATTGCATTTTCTTCGTTGAGAACGTTCTATTTTAACAGTCGCTTGGCAACAAAAACATGCGTATTGCCAATCTACAGTATGACGACAATATTATCAGTATTAGTGACATAAATCGAGATTGTTTTGTTTCCTTTTATTTTGTTTCTGTGGAAACGCGTTATGTCGATATAAAAGAATGATAAACGTTTATTTCCGAACTGTTATGTTACTGTATGTCTACACAAATACAGGACTACGTTCTGGCGAATAAAATGGAAGAAGTCGATATTTTTACTGTGTCGATAGGGCCTATTACATATAACGAAAATATCGAATATCGTTTAATACTGAGGCTATTTCAACTGAATTGGCGTACAGTTAACCCAACGGCAAGAGAAACACGGTTCCATGCCGGTCAGCCGGCTTAAAACCATTCTGAGTCCAATTGGAACTTTTGTGATATAAATGGCAATGGATTGGTTACCTGTAAGTTTAAATATAATAGTCTCAACTAGGCTAATAGTATTTTTGTTACTGATACTAAAAACGCGGCACAGATGCATTATTATAGGGGCCAATCTCCTTATTGGTTAAATTATATGAATGCTACTATCGATATGTATTGTTGTTATAATCGACATAAAATGTTGCCAACTTCTAAATTAACACTCAGTTTTATATTGTTGACTTGTAGCCTACTTCAAAATGGAAATAACGGCAGCAATAGTAAAATATATATTCCCTGGACCAAAAAAATGTCGACCTGGTTGGCGAGTTGGTATACGCTGGCCTTCTATCCCCAAGGTTGCAATCCCGGGCAATCGGAATTGGCATGTAAAAATATAATACAAAATATAATGGGACTAAAATCACATCAGTAGCAAGAAACTGTTTAAATTTTTTATTCACTTTTTTTAATTTGGTAGCATTTAATGCTTATCGAATATCGAATGCTAAAAACGCTAATCGAACCATTACTTCCGCTGACCTTTTTTTTGCGTATAATGTGAGATGTGTGGCCCCTATAATGCATCTGTTCCAAAAACGCTAAAAACTTTACATTTATTAGTATGTTATTGACTCAGTAATTCATATACTTTTTTTATTCAGAATTACAAAGAAGAATTCAGAAATGACAATTCAGGACATACATACATACATACATACATACATACATACATACATACATACATACAACATACATACATACATACATACATACATACGTCGATCTGGTTGACGAGTTGGTGTAGCGCTGGCCTTTTATGCCCAAGGTTGCGGATTCGATCCCGGGTCAGGTCGAGTCGATGTGCTTAAATGCGACAGGCTCATGTCAGTAGATTTATTGGCATGTAAAAGAACTTCTGCGGGACAAAATTCCGGCACATCCGGCGACGCTGATAAAAACTCTGCAGTTGCGAACGTCGTTAAATAAAACATAACATTAACATCAACATTACATACATACATACATACATACATACATACATACATACATATAGTGTTCTGCTCAAGGGCAGATCTTTCAGTGCAAACCCAGCATTCTCCAATCTGTCCTATTTTCTGCCTTCGTCTTAGTCTCTGCATATGATTCATATACGAAGTGGAAGTGAAATAAGCTTGCAGCTTGAAAGGGACAATAGGATACACTTAAATGAATACAAAACTTATACTAAGTTTTGTGATTAAATGCGCGGTTAATTAGACAATTAAAATTGAAGTTTGAGCAGTGAGGAAAAATCATCGCTAATACACTCTACTCGTGATACAGAAGTAAGAGGTCAGCGAACTCGGTGAGTCTCCGTAGGTAAGCTGCATTTTGCTGAGACGTTGCCACTCTCTCGTTTCGTGCAATGGCTTGAATTTGGGGGTTTTAAAATTAAATGTAGACGAAAACCGTTCACGCTATTGAAATACGCCACAGGGATAAATTATTCTTTATTATATTTCCTATCGATATGGACAAAAATCACGATCCTACTCACAATAGTTATCCAATAAGAGATTGTTAAACATTTGGGGGGGGGGTTTTCTGAAAAAACTATGAACGTTCCACCATTATGACATTATAGTTTTTTGAGTGGGAGACCAGCGTTGAGTGACTTCTTTTTCCTATTGTGGAATTGAATCTTCAGCCGTCTTATATGTCGTACCAACATAACTTACGAGACATTACGAACGCTTCACGGGGTTTCACGCTAGTGTGCAATGTTCCAGCGGGATAGAAATTCGACCATTTTCATACCTCAGGGAAGAGAGTAGAGGTAAGAAAATGGAGTGTTATGAGAGGTTAGGTTAGTTTAAACTTTTATTATGTCTTATGTACTGTGACAGGTTAGGTTACGGTAGTTTAGGTTTTGTTATTCCTTGTATAGAGAAATATGTGACAGGTGAGGTTAGGTTAGGTTAGTTAGGATTTTAGTGACAGGTTAGGTTAGGTTAGGTTAGGTTAACTTAGGTTGATGGAATATTCAGATTGTCAATTTCTATAAATGTTATAATATTTTATTACTTCAATGACAAATTTAGGGTTTATAGTTTATTTATATTTGATTACAAAATTGCGAACGTTTTCGCCTATTCAGGCATCCTCAGGCAGAGTTATATTATCTCAATGTTACCACCAATAGCTACGTTAGGATAGTTTAGGCTTTTGTTTCATGTATATAAACCTTGACTATAAAATAAGTCAATCTGATTTGTCATTGAGGTTAGATTCATTTATAGGTTAGGAATTTTAGTGACAGGTTAGGTTAGATTAGTTTAGGCTTTTATTATCCTTGTCAAGATGAAGGTGAAAGCGATTGGGTGTAGCGCTCTCTTGTTTTTGTTTTCTATGTTGGTAGTTCAAGTGCGTCGGTGTCTATTCCAAAATCGGCGGAAGTCACTCAACGCTCGTTTCACGTTTTTTGTTACAACAATTATAACATTAGCTATTCGCTCTGGATATCTGCAAGGCTATTTCACTTCCATCCTGTATCTTAATGTTGTCTATCATCTCATAATTATATTTTTCTGCCTGGAACTCTTCTGCCGTTCACAATTTATTGTTTTTTTTTTTTTTCAATTTATAATTTATCACCGCTAGGCCTTTATTTCTGAACAAATTTATTAATTTATTCAAATACACTGCAACGACTACAAGTATTTGAAATTTTGATAAGCTATGAAGAAGAATGGAGCGTGTTAATTGGACAGACAGAATAAGAAATGAAGCTGTACTGGAAAGATTGGGTGAAGAAAGAATGATGCTGAAACTGAACAGGAAGATACAAAAGGAATTGGCTGGGTTACTGGCTGAGAAAAAACTGCCTTAAGGATGCACTGGAAGGAGTGGTGAACGGGAGAAGAGTTCGTGACAAAAGAAGATATCAGATGATAGACGAAATTAAGACATATGGATCATATGGAGAGATCTAAGAGGAAGGTGAAAATAGAAAATATTGGAGAATGCTGGATTTGCAGTGAAAGACCTACGCTTGAACAGAAAACTACAAAGGAATGAGATACACTGCTGGCCAAAAAAAAAAAAAATAAAATAAACAGAAACCTAACATTTTAAATCTCCGTAAAGATTAAATTTTTTGGTTCTACAGAATACGTCTGTTACGGTAACAATTAATATTAGAGGAGAAAAATTCGCCCCGGCGCCGGGGATCGATTCGTACAAAGCGCTCTAACCATTGAGCTACGCCATTAAATTTACGACAATTTCGTTTTGGTTTTATCTCCAGTGTATTTTGTTTCCTCCTCGAGTTATAATACCGTCTGCTACTGCTGTGGGTGATATCAGCTCTGTCTTCTCTCCATTCTGTTAAAAGAGCTTATCGGAGATTGTCCAGAGTTTCCAGAAGTGCTTCTCTTCTCCGAATTCGCTTTCCCACGCTGCCCATACATGTTCAGTGGGGTTGAGGTCTGGACTACGGGCTGCCACTGGACGATGTTAATTTCTACCTATGGTAACAATTCTTTCACGACTCTTGCCGTACGTGGGCGAGCTTTGTTGTGCATTAGGTGGAAGTTATCGCCTATAAATGGAGCAAACGGAATTATATCATCTTGTAGACAGTCTTGACATACCTTGGGTGATACTGATGCCGGCCTCTACTATGACTTATTCACGAATGAAAGAATTTCTTGTCGGCATGACTCACTATTGCACACCTCTCTTAAGCCTCCTTCATACTCTTTCCCGATCATCTGGGGAACGTAATCAGTATCGCCACTCATTAGCAAAATAAACCTCCATTCTTCGTTTGTGCAATGATTGGGCTGAAGTAAAATATGTACGCAGGATGTTCGATGGCCTGAAAGCAGTTCTGGTCCAGTGCATGGTCTTCTGGGATGCAACTCTTGTCTGTTTAGCCTTCTTGTAACAGTTCGGGCAGTAGCCCTTACAAATCTCACTGTTTCCAGGCGCTAATCCACACAATTTACGACGTAGTAAAGCGATCTCTTAGCACTGATGATACAATAAATCACTCATCCTCGTTGTTTGTTACACTTGGTCGGCCTAATCCAGCTCTTCTGGTATACTCATTTGTCTCCTCGTATCTTCTGATAGCGTCGCAAGCAGCACTAGGGATTGCATTTCAAACGGTAGTGATATATCACATGCTACGGTCTTAATGCAATAGCTCTAATGACTTCTTGCAACATTTCTCGTTTTTTCTTTCAGAGAATTATATGTCATGTCTTCAATTGTTCATAAAAATTGAAAGTTGATATATTTTCATTGTGACCAGCCTCATGGTCTAGTGGTCAGAGCTTCTGGCTATAGTTCATGAGGTCCCAGGTTCTATTCCCGGTTAGAGCACAGGAATGTTTCCTTAAAGGGAATTATTCCTGTGTTCGTCCATGGTCTGGAATTTAAGTTAAATTTAAGACCTCTCCTGGCACCACATAATTATAATCATCCTATCATATAATCGGGGTAATGTAACTCCGCCTTCCAGGCGCCCCAACCTCAGAAGTGGGTTATTACTAAACAGTGGATGTGGGATGACTTATCGTTGAATGTAGGTGCACATTTACTATATGTTACATTTTTTTTTTCATTCAGACCATTGGCTCAAGAGGTTTTAAACGTAAACAGACGGCGTCAACATGCTACTGTATCTCCGTACAGACAGAACGAAAAGAAAAATAACGTACTGTAGTACACACCTTGCAAGGTTCAGTCCTCGTCATCATTGATGCAATTACCAGCGTTGCAGTAAACGAGATATATTCTCGTAAGTTGTCGAAGCTGAATCGTCTTCGCCTACTGACTGACCTTTATAGCGACAACAAAACGAAACTTCAACGTGCTCATAACTTGTGTGTACGTTTTGTAAGCAATGTTCGTAAATATGATCATATTACCCCATCCCTGGAAACAATAGGTTGGCTTAAACTAGATAAGAAAAGAAATTTACATTCACTTCTCCTTCTCTTCGAAATCTTGAACTCTTCTATTCCTTCGTACCTTTCTTTCTACCACAATCTGAACACACGCTCTCGCCATGAAACAATACTAACAATACCATCCCATCGCACCTCCTCATACTCATCCTCTTTCACAATAGCCCTGCCAAGACTCTGGAATTCGTTACCTGCTAGCATCAGGGACTGTCGAAATAAAACTCAATTCAAACGCAAACTTACTAGGCACTTGGTCAGTAATTGAGACTCGTTCAGACATGGTTTCTTGTAAATACTTCTCTTAATCTATCACAAAATATTTCAATATCAGGTAATTTCATTACTATAGATTTTTATTATTGTAGGTTTAATTTGTAATTCAGTAAATACAAAAATATTCTTTGTTCTCAACTTCTATGATAAAATGTCTAGCTTTCATTAATCAGGTAATCTTATCGTACTTTAATTTTTATTGTAATTGTAATTGTAAATTTAATGTTAATTGTAATTTTATTGTTCATATTATAGTTGTAATCCCCTGGTAGAGGGGCAGAGAAGGCCTGACGGCCTTATCTCTACCAGGTTAAATAAATAAATACTAATACTAATACCTATCGCTTAAACAGTTTTTGTATCGAGAGAATTTCTGAAGGAAATCTCTAAAATGGGGATCACTCAATTTCTTTAGAGGAATATTTGCACTGAGCATCATGTTGCTCATGTCGTTTAGACCCGCACAAATAGAAGATGATGATTATGATGATGATGATGATGATGATGATGATGATGATGGTTCCTCAGATTTCATTTCAACGCATTTCCTGTGCGATGTACTGTTGCAATGTTTCTCTATAGCCTGAGTTGTTCTGGTTTTTATTTCAATTTTACATACATTACACACGATATTGTATTCGTTAATACATAAAATGTCACTCTCATACTTCTTAATTGCATTTCGTATCTTTGAGCGAATTCAACGTTTTGCCTTGTACATTATGAATGGATCAGCACAACATATTCAACGCGTAGTAAATACTTGAGCAGGATAACACAACTGCACACATTGCGTTGCAATATTACTATGAACAGACCGGGGTTCCTTCGTTTTGTACGCTGCTGTACTCGCCAGGTACACAAAAGACGGACGGCGCGGCACGTGCCATACGCTCTGATACGAAACAACTTCACTTTTCCTTAAGTCATCCCGCATACACTGTCTGGTTATAACTAAGCCAATGCCAGGAGAGAAGACCAGAAATGTCGAAAAGACAACCTGGTGGCATTGGTTAAAAAATAGGCCTAGGCCTATTTTCATTGTTACTTAAGTAAGAATGTATGCAAATATGGCTTTCAGGTAGAAGCTCCCTGTGAAGCAGGCTTGAATTATTTCAAGGGAAAAATTGTTCAGTGGCCGGGTATCGATCCCGGGACCCTTCGCTTAGCGCACGAATACTCTACCGACTGAGCTACCCAGGAACTATACACGACACCGTCACCCAGCCCCGGAACAATTTTTGCCTTGAAATTATTATAAATTAAAAATGTTTTAGCACAACGTTATAAACAAAAAATATATATTGTGAAGTTTTTTCACCCTCCTATAAAATTGACTTAGGATCACATGGCCGTTTTTACAGGCACTTACAGGAACTTACTAAGTGAAAGAGATCGAAAATGGACAACAATTAATTTATGTAGTTTTGAAAGAGTAACTATAAAAATCTGAGAATCCCGTATGTGCAACAAAAAACTCACAGAATATGGATATCGTAACTCGATCCATTTATTCCAAGAAATCGTAATCCAACTGAATGAAGTGGAATACAAATGTTACCTATAAATACATTTAGTCAGATTTTGAGTTAACGCTAAATCAAACAATTTAAGAGTCATGTTTAAGCTTTGCCTCATATTAAACTTCATAGTACAACTATATGCAATTCCTTATTCTATTCCACCTACTCCATGGAGATTAACCAGTCCTTGTGTTAAAGCTTTTATAAAATACTTGCTCCGAATTACAGTTGAATGGGCAGTCAGAAGTTATACGTGACATAGACCTTTCCTGCCCTCAGGACCTCGAGGACCATTGTTGCTTCCTGACACTTCAAACAACGATTCTCTTTTGTTCTTCATTAGCGACCGCACGATCTGATCTGCAGCTGCTTTGTTATCAGGATGGGGCAGCACCTTTGTGCAGCACCTCTTGTGGGCACTTCAGAGTACAGGAAGAGTCTGCTCTAACCACCGCGCATGTGTCAGACACAACAAATAACAGTAGCGGCAAGAAGTTAATGATAATGATAACAAAAATAATGAAAAACTATGACAATATATTATAACAGAAAAAATTGTAATGAAATGTATGTATCGAAAATGAGAAAAATCAATCATTATGAATTTTTATCTGCTAAATTTGAAAATGACAATGAAGGTTTGCTTGTTTGGTTCGTGCTAAGAAGATAACTATTGTATATTTGACCGTACTGTATGTAAACAAATTTCCCCTAAAATAGGGGTTGCCCTGAAGGATAAAGTATACTAAATATACAAGTATTAGTAAATACGTACAATTTTATGAAAATGTTTTCGTGAGAAATGTTATTATTATTATTATTATTATTATTATTATTAATTCAATTTATTAAGCCATTAAACATACAGTGATAGGCTTCGTCACAATAGAGAAGGGAGGAAAAAAAAAAACATTACATTTTAAAATACACATATAATTGAAAACAGTAAAGTTTAATTAGAATGAAAACACAAAACATTTTGAAACTCTAAAATTAATTAAAACACTTCACTCTTAATGTAATAATTGTAACTAAATGTAAATAAATTTATTTATAAAAAAACAATTTCGTATGAATTTATGTTAAGAAACTCATCTACAGAGTAGAAAGTATTAATTAAAAGCCAATTATAAAATCTAGCTTTGAAACTATTGGTTGGTAACTTATAATATTGACTGGGAAGCTTATTATATAATTTCATCCCCATGACAGAAAAATTTGTACTAGTTTTAAAAGAGGAGTTGAGCTCAGGTTCGAACTTGGGTTCCCATACATCAAAGTCATTCATCTTCCCACAACGCTACAGATAGCTATGAAAGAAGATTGAGGGAGATTCGAATCTTGAGCTACTACTACCAACTTGTTCAACAGACCAATGCCGTAACGACATTATTGTGTTATAGTGTTATTAATTCAATTATTGTGTGATTTCTCAGAAAATAGATTGAATATTTTAGAGCTATCAAAGAAACAGTCTGGGCCAAAGAGAATTCAAGATTGAACTGTTTGCAGAAATTACTAATTTTTTTGTAATCGTGCCTCTAGCACCCACTAATAACCCAATAATTTCAATAGTTTGTAACTTATACATATGTAAATAATAAGGAACAGTTGAACCATAAATTTGATTCTTCTCATTGTTGACATCTTCCGGTTGAGTTGTATTAAGTTCGAAACGGAGAGTAGGATCTATTATATAGCCTGTTGTGTTGTTAAAGGCTAATATATCAACTCGCCGACAGCTTCCTGTTTCCGATAGACCATGGATTTCTTCATAGGTGGTATATCCCTTGTCGCGAAGAGCTTGAGCGATTGCGGACCTGATTTTGTGATGCCTGGCATTGCGTAATGTCTCACCATGCGGGCAAGATCCAAGAACGTGGGCGAGAGTTTCTATCTCGTTGAAGCAGTGGCGACAACGGTTACTGTCCATGGATCTGCCCGGAATAGCGCATACAGCCGCAACATTACCGACCATTTTTATAGCATCCCTCCATTCACTGCAGCTCAGTCCTTCATGATGTGTGATCCACCGGTTTGTGGCAGGATGTTTCGCGAAAAGGGAAACTCCTTGAAACTCTTTCCCTTTTGAGAAAGCGCGGTCCATTTCTGAAATTCTACATCTCTTAGCGTAGCCCTCACTTTCTTTGAATCAAGAAATCCGTCTCGGGAATTAGTGGGACTGTCATCGTATGTTAAATTTAGTCTGGTTAAGCAGTGTTTGCTTACATCTATTGTGCTTCTGGTATTTAGAATATAGGCATTATTTGATTTGTATAGTGTTTTCAAGCATTAATTTGCTGCAGAACTGCTTCCCATTGAGATCTGAAAAGTCCCAAGTCTCAGAAAACACGTGACAGAGAGGACAGCCCAAGCAGTAATGGCAATGCACGACATAAAAAAATATACGACTACTCAGCCTAGAAACAGCCCTATACATATTCAAGGCCAAAATCATGCCGATACTATGCTACGGAATTGAAGTTATAGGGCCTATAGAATCATCTGACAGAAAGTAACTTAAATGCATTAGAAAAGGTAAAATCAACCTATCTAAAAAGAGCACTTGGACTATCAAAAACAACTAGATCACGATTGGTATATCTTCTAGCTAGAGAACCTTTCCTAATAGAAGGCATCAAACTTCGGTATTTGTTACAACACACCAAGGGTTTTGGAAACCAAATGAAGATCATGGAGAGGAAAAGAGAAGAAGTATGGCCTGAGTTCTACGGCACCGGAGCCATGACAGACCGAACATGGATGACCCCAAATTTCGAACTGCGCACGTCGTGACTAGACTGGCAATCCACGGCTTCCATCACCTAGTATGTACCAACAAGACGTACCTCGACCCAACCCAAGCATGCGTGTGTGAATTGTGTAGTAAAGTCTGTGAACGCTACCACATAGAACTATGCACAAAAAGACTAAGATCAATACGCGACTACGCAAATGCAAACTAACTAAGGTTGAAACAATGCACATTTGTGCGCTTTTCAGTTTATTTTATAAAAGTCCCAAACCTTTAAATTTTCTGGGGCTGTAAACCATATTGTCAGGAAGATCAACAGGGAATTGTAAAATGTATACAGTATACAGGCTGTTCTGAAAAGAGGTTCAAATATTTAGAGAGGCGGTAGCATGCATCAAAACAAGAAATAAAAGTTCTATAAATATGCGTCCTAATATTAATATCTTCTGAGAAATGAACAGCTGTTTACCATCACTGTAAGAGCAGCATATCTTCCACTGTAAGCTCTTTGGCAAGAAATAAATTAGGAAACAGAATGTAACCGTTTGTAATTACCAGAGTCCTGGAAAGTTTTTACTTTTCAACTGAATGCACATGGATACTATCAGGGACTGGAATCGTCTTTACCTGCAGACTTATTCGTAAGGCTTTACCAACAACAAAAATGTATTTAAAAAAGGCTATTAGGATTCCTTAGAATGCTAATTAATATATTATGTTTACAATGAAAGAAATTGGAATGATATTTTCTAACTTGAAGTGTTGTTACCTCTGAAGATTTAATAATTTCTCAGTCTTTAGTGATGTCTGTTGATATGTTGCAGTGAAGAAGTATGCTAAAAAATGTCACAGTGATATATATTTTTAATTTAAACAATTTTAGTGTTTTCTTCTTACTGATAAAACTTTATAGGAAAATTATTAATGGCAGTGCAAATTATTTGAACAGTGAAACTGTTTTTTTCTGAAGTGTTAGTGAAATTATTGATAGAATCAGCGAAAAGCGTGTCGTGATTCCAGTGCAATCATGACATTCAAACAGGTAATGAGTGTTGTTGAAAGGTACTTGTCAAAAGAAAATACTCGTGGGTTTTGGAACAATCTTAGTTTTCGATAAAATTAGAATATTTCAAATGTTATTTTAACGTTGCCTGATATTTCATTTAATTTAGTATTCTCTGTTGATTCGATTAATTAGTTCAGGCCTTATTATTATTATTATTATTATTTTATTTCTTTTTATTATTTTTAGTATTATCATTAATTGCTATTTTCTTTAAGATTATTTTGTCATTATTCATTAATATATTATGCCACTGACTTTATCATTGCAGTGTGAAAATGGAAAGAAAAAGATTTTATTCTCAATAATAATATCTTACATACATAAACAAAACAAATTTACTGGCATCGGCCTTAAAACATTCAAACAATTAAGCTCTTTGGCAAAATAAAACAAAACCACAATTCAATATTTAATCTATCTTCCTCTTTTGGTTATCTTGCAGTCAAGTGGGCATGGAATCAACTAGTTTTGCAAATAATGTGACTGTTCTCTGACACGATATTCCAGGCATTCTGAACATACCCTACATATTTCTGTCCATGGGCAGGTCTTTAACATGATGTAAACCCAGAAAGTCTCCAATCTTTGGAAGGCTATTTTATATTATGTTTACAATGAAAGAAATTGGCCAAATTGTCAATTTTCTAACTTAAAGTTTTTTACCTCTTGAGGGGTAATTAATAATTTTTTTCTTTTGTCTAATTGATATGTTTCAGCATCATTCTTTCTTCACATGTAGATATTATTTTTAAACACAATTTTATTTCTTTTTCTTACTGTAAAACTTAACACACTTCGGAAAATATATTAATCCACATCCAAATTTTTCAAATACAAACTGTTTCAACATTTTCTGTCCATGTTCCTTCCACACATACAATGCCAGCACTCGACACAAAGCTTCACTAGTCTCTTACTTGGTTCTTTTTCAGACATTCAAACAGAAGATCCTTCTTCTTCTATTAAAAGCTGTTTGTTCATGTTTGCAGCTTTTCTTGGGAAGGCAAGAAATGACGGTAACATCCCGTCGCTGTACAAACTCTGTCTCTTTCAATCTTATTAAATTCCAGTGGTTTCAAAGAATGGAGAAGGAGAACTGGATTTGTTGTTCTGCCGGACTTCAAAAGTCACGGCAAGGGTTAATATTAATTTACTTTGACCCGATCAAGACCGGTTCAATTAGCCTTTGCCCCCGTATCCTGGAAATATTAAATCATCAGAAAATCTTTATTGATTATTATTTTTCCGAAAAATTTTATTATTATTATTACTGACCAACGTCTAAGTATGATGTCAACGTCTCAGGTTCAATTATTATGTACTTTTATGAATTTTATTTTTAAATAGTTCTAATGTAGAAATAAAAAAAGGTTTCACCTCAAGTTTAATCTTCTTAATCTTTAGATGAGGGGAACTATTTATTAGTTATTCATTTAATAATAATATTGTAGAAAAACTGATTCAATATTATGTGCCAACGAACTGATAAACGCCAGGAATTGACATGTCTTAAATCATAGCCAGGAAGAGAAAGATGAGATAAATAAATATAAGTAAGACAGCTATCTAATGGGGTTTGAAATATCTCGTGCTCTAAAGTATTTTAATAGAACAGAATTTCTCAAAAGAGTAACGATTAAAATAGCTTAAATAACTTGCCAATAAGGTGTTTTTAATTTTGAAAAACTACGAATTTCTTGACCAAGTATCGAGAGAAGAATTTAGAAAATTACTGATTGTATTCAAGAGGAAGGTTAAAAAAGAAGCAAGAAAAATCGTATATTATTCATTGGCTCTTGATGACACCAGTGACATTACTGATACAGCAAAGCTTGAGATTTTTATCGGCGGGATCGATCAAGATGTTAGTACAGAACCACCACTGGTTGTAGTTTTCATGCCAAGTACCTTTCCTCCGTTTCCTTACTTCATAGGCTGTGTGTCGCAAGTAATCACTGCAGCTCGAGTTTTGGTCACAGCTGCTGTAGACATTCACAGCTTTTCGTTAGAGACACTATTCTGAACAATAGTACAGTATGCAACGGCCTATAATGGTAGTAATTAAGACGCGAGTATGTTTATGAAACGACCACAAGCGCGTTTCATAATTTTCATACGAGCGTCTTAATTACCATTATAGGCAAGTTTCATACGACTTTTTAAGCTCGACCATTTTCTAACTTGAAATTATTCATTAGTATTCATGTTATTCTTATCTGACTGGGGAGCGGAACCGATCTTGTGCAATATCTCGTAAATTGTGAGATGTGCGCAGACGCGAAAGTATTGATTTTTTCTGAGGAACAAATGTCATTGACCTTGATATAATCTTGAGAGTAAAATGAACATTAATCTTGATATAACCTGGAAATTGATTTAGACATTGAAAAACGAGATGACAAATTGAATTTATTTGAATATTATTTACAATTAACGCTAATTATTATAGTAACAGAACATACCCTTCTGCGACAGTATTGGATTTCCAGCCTCCGTGACGTTTCGCTAGTTGTCTTTCGATTGCATATCCGAGAATAATCTATACTTGCGCTTTCATATTACTACAATGTTTTCTGGTTTTTAATGAATGGTGAGGGTCCATTAAAGAGCTACTACCAGGGTCCTGTTTCTCAAAAATACTAGTTTAGTAGTTCACCAGTTACTAATTACCAGAGTATATTTCACCAGCTCTAGTAGATTCTGTTTCTCAAACTATTTCATCAGTCTAGTAACTTGTGACAAATTTTCACTAGTCACATGATCTCTTTCATTAGTCAGCTGATTGAGTTCATTTGTTTATAGCCATTGGTAGGTATTGTTATTTGAGGTTAGGAGGCTAAGTTGTTTGTGTTTTGGTTCTTACTTCTCTCTTCTCTTGAAATTCCATCAATTGAAAGCAAATTAACTATACTCAATATGATTGATGACTTTTTGTTCGAAGGATATATCATTCGGCGCGTTTTCAAGCATAATAACAAAAATGATAAAGTAAACGACTGGACAAAAAAATGTGTAATATGTGAGGCTATGGAACTGATACTTCAGAACAATCTGTAGCGCCATTTGACGTAGATTATGCATACGTTAGGGACACTTATTGGCCCAACATTAAGAAAGCAACTTTGACCGGAAGAAGAAGGAGATAGTACCAATTCAAGTTCACAGTATCATAATATGAACACATTATGTAGCTAAAGTGAGTCTACTGGCGACATGGATGCCATTAATGCTTATGACTTTTTCATTATTAAAAAAAATTCGCTAATTTTTTTCTTTTCAGTTTTACGTTTGATCTATTCATAAATAAGTGTCGTTTTGTATTTAATTTGTAGGCTAAAGTTGACAATGTCAGAAGAACTGGCAGTGGAGGAGGAAAGCCAGCAAAAATAACTGCAGTTGATGAATTGGTATTAGATTATTAGGAAAAAAATTCTACATGTGCTGCTGGTCTAGGGCAGAAAAACCAGATGGCATTGGAAAATAATCAACATCCCGATTTGTAGAGCAATTTGTATTTGAAGCTTTGCTGATAATGCATGACTTCTATTTGTTTGTCTTGTTATGGCAGGTTCCACTATATTTAACAACTCTCCAAGCTTTTCAGCACTTTATTTAAACCGTTCATTATATTTAAACAATGCTCCCGTAAAGGAATAGTAATTGTTCTTTCTCGATATATTTTTACCTCTTCTCACAACAACTTCTTCATTACTTCAATCGGAATCACTAAACCACATATATTAAAAAAATAACTACAATAATTTGTTTTGATTATCTGAGAAAGATTGCCACTGGTAACTGATAATACAGAAATCACCAGTCTTTAGAGTCTTGCAGGAATATTCCAGTTGAATACTAGTATAATCAACTAGATTAGCATTTTGAGAAACAGAATCACTTATGAACTGGTGAAATCGACCAATATTACTAATCTGTGAACTGGTAACTACTACTTTACCCTGGTAGTTTCTAGAAACACAGACTTGTAAAATAAACTAATATTACTACTGTACAGACTAGTATTACTAGTTCGTGAGTTTTGAGAAACAGGCCCCAGGTGTATAATTACTACATTTCGGCATGGTCGAGCATAAAAGAAAATTTAAAATTTAGTCTATCTTTATTCATTCAAGAAGAATAACAAAATTAACAGAATATCATATCAAAGTTTTCTCAAGAAACAAAACTGTTTTTCTTTTAATACATTTATGAGATTGATTATGAGTTTTTTTATACTTCGTTGAATATTGATCCTTAAAATGTACAAAATGTGCGTTTATAATAGCAGTTTTAAATATTTTCAAGCTGAATATTTGGTACATTTTAAAGTCTGTATCAAATTAGCCCCATTTTTTTACTATATCATATTAGCCCTACTTGACCCTACATAAGGGAATTTCCGCCAATGTAAATAAAGTTTCTTTATGCTCCTGAGGCGTTGTTTCAAGCCTGGCAGGTAGACCGATCCATTACAGGTTATGAAGACGCATAGACTGGTGTAGGAGGGTGGGTGGTACAATATTTCGCAGCTCTCTGAGGCAAGATATCCTACGTGCGAGGGGCTATACATCGGAGCTGTCAATTCCAAGGGATGTTCGAAGCATTGACATCTGGATTCGGGCACCACAAGGAGAGATGAGGGGGAACGTTCGGTAAGATGAAGTGCAGAAGGCAAGTTATTTTCCAAACAAGTGGGGAGGAGGAAAAAAAGACGACTTTTTTCGTAGCTTCTCTATTTTTGGAAAGGTCAGAAGTCTACAAAGGTCTGCTATCGTTATGACAAGTTTCCAGAATCGGTTATCTCGATTACTACTATACAATAGATGTGGCAAATCAGCGAAATATTTATTTCTTACTTGACTTTCAAATGCGAGAAAAGAGAACAATGGTAGTGCTTGTACAAGTACGTCTGCGTTCATATGCAGACAGGCTTGAGAGAAGGAAATTTAAAATAGATTTAAAACTGTAAGACAGATTATTGAACAAATGAGGCGTTCCGTAAGAGAAGGACGAACCCGCCAAATGTAGGGGAGAAGTGGGTACAGTGAGACAGGGAGAACAGTGAGACATATTTTATTAGATGGTTAATTTTGATGTTGAGATGCTGGTAACAGTGGAGTTGTATGTTGCATGGTAAAGTAACAGTATTTTCATACTCGATTTGATTCTAGTTATAAAGGTGAGTGATGAAAAAATAATTCGTAATTTTTCACTCTAGAAGTAAAATTTTGGCTTGTGTTTAATGAAGATTATATTGCATATACTTACTTACTGGCTTTTAAGAAACCCGGAGGTTCATTGCCGCCCTCACATAAGCCCGCCATTGGTCCCTATCCTGAGCAACATTAATCCATTTCCTATCATCATATCCCACCTCCCTCAAATCCATTTTAATATTATCTTCCCATCTACGTCTCGGCCTCCCCAAAGGTCTTTTTCCCTCCGGCCTCCCAACTAACACTCTATATGCATTTCTGGATTCGCCCATACGTACTACATGTCCTGCCCATCTCAAACGTCTGGATTTTATGTTCCTAATTATGTCAGGTGAAGTATACAATGCGTGCAGCTCTGCGTTGTATAACTTTATCCATTCTCCTGTAACTTCATCCCTCTTAGCCCCAAATATTTTTCTAAGAACCTTATTCTCAAACACCCTTAATATCTGTTCCTCTCTCAAAGTGAGAGTCCAACTTTCACAACCATACAGAACAACCGGTAATATAACTGTTTTATAAATTCTAACTTTCAGACTTTTTGACAGCAGACTAGATGACAAAAGCTTCTCAACCGAATAATAACAGGCATTTCCCATATTTATTCTGCGTTTAATTTCCCCTGAGTGTCATTTATATTTGTTACTGTTGCCCCAAGATATTTGAATTTTTCCACCTCTTCGAAGGATAAATCTCCAATGTTTATATTTCCATTTCGTACAATATTCTGGTCACGAGACATAATCATATACTTAGTCTTTTCGGGATTTACTTCCAACCCTATCGCTTTACTTGCTTCAACTAGAATTTCCACGTTTTCCCTAATCGTTTGTGGATTTTCTCCTAACATATTCACGTCATCCGCATAGACAAGAAGCTGATGTAACCCGTTCAATTCCAAACCCTCTGTGTTATCCTGAACTTTCCTAATGGCATATTCTAGAGCAAATTTAAAAAGTAAAGGTGATAGTGCATCTCCCTGCTTTAGCCCGCAGTGAATTGGAAAAGCATCAGATAGAAAATATTGGATATACAAATGAGATATAAATATGAATGTTTTGTTACCTAATACTATGGTATTTGAGGTTATGTTTGGAAAAGTTTCGTCTTTCTTGTTTTAATTTTGAAGTGATGGCGTTATTTTTAAATTAACTATGCGTAAAGGGAACAGTGAGACATGCCATTGAAGGGTACACTGAGACGTCTGACTGTTCCATGTACTAATGATTTGCAAAAACAAATTGTAATTATATTACATTTACCAGTAACTAACATTAAAAATGAACATATTAGTAATCAATTTAGGAACTGTAGCTTGAAATAATGGATACATTACATTTCAATGGTTTCATAAATAAAAAAATTAACACAAAATTTAAGAAAATGTTAAAACATAATAAAGAATTACATTAAATTCTTATAATCATAAACTTTGTCACAAAAAATTGATTTCATTTTTTCACAAAAGTTTGAAATGTCCTCGAAAATTCATTATTCTAAATGTTCCAGATGTTTCAATGGTTTCAAAGTCAGACATCAAAATGATTCTAAATGAGCCTACAGAACATGTCAAGATAAAGAGACAGCAATTTTTTGTTTTCTTTTGAAATAAATGTAAATCATTTCAATGTCCGTTAATAGACACTGTGGTGTCTCACTGTACCCTCCTGAAAGGGAACAGTGAGACATTTGCATTTTTTGACAAGAACGTATTGTATATTATGTCCTTCATCTATTAACATTTTTGTTTATGTATTATTATACTCCATGTTTTAATGCATATTTCTATTGCACTTCATTTTAAAAATACTTCAATTATCACTTGCATACTCATGTCTTAATATTTTGTGTCTCACTGTACCCACTACTCCCCTACCTGTACAGATAATCGATGTTCAAAGTATTTTACCTGTAAACGAGATAAGGGTGAAGCAGCCAAGGACACGTCTGTAAATAATGATAATTACTTTGTACACTGAAAAACGAATACCTTTATTGAAAATTGAAATTAAATGTCCAATTTAATATTCCATCTTAATAGTGATCATTGATGAAATTATGAATTCATCAATATTATGGGAATAATTTAAAACAGTATATTAGAAAAAGCAAAGGGCATATAATGAACTCAATAGTAGCAGCCAATAATAATAATAATAATAATAATAATAATAATAATAATAATAATAATAATAATAATAATAATCATCATCATCATCATCATCACATCACCATCATCATGATAACCATAACAAGTTCGATGTAATGAACTAGGATAAAGGTTAAGAGTAAACAAAAAACAGACATTCTCACTTTGAGTGAGATTATTGATGCGTTGTGTCAATATGAAGTCCTCGACGTCAGGTAACGCGAGAATGTAATCAGTCTGTAGCGAAAAGTAGGTCGTGATATGTGATAAAAAATGAATATATCGTCGGTAGGTGGGTAACCTGACAGAAGAATGGGATAAAATAACGGAAAAATAAAAATTAGGGTAGAAACTGACAGAAATAAATATAACAAACAAAGAGAAAGCAAGAAATAAAAACAATAAAATTAAAGTATCGAGATAAAAATGAAACAAGCCAAGAAAGAACTAGGATAGAATCATAAACAAAAAAAATAATGTAAACGTAAACAGAAAGTAAAACGGGAGAGCAAAAAGTATAAAACTAGCAAAAAATCAAACAAAGAAGGAAGAAATAAAGAGTAAGAACAAGTGAAGAAGTACACAAAGAAAAGAGAGGAAAAACAAAAAAGAAATTTAGGTCAATGAATATAGATAAGGTAAGTAAAGACACTTTAAATACGGGTGAAAAAGAAAGGAAATAAATAAACATAAGCGAGATAGTACGTATGAAATTACACAGAGTAGTGGACCGACGACGGATGTATTGATCGAAGGATGGATCTATTTTTTTATTTTAGTATGTTATTTTACGACGCTTTACCAACATCTTATGTTATTTAGCGTCTGAATGAGATGAAGGTGATAATGCCGGTGAAATGAGTCCTGGGTCCGGCACCGAACGTTACCCAGCATTTTCTCATATTGGGTTGAGGGAAAACCCCGGAAGAAACCTCAACCAGGTAACTTGCCCCGACCGTGAATCGAACCCGGGCCACCTGGTTTCGCGGCCAGACGCGCTAACCGTTACTCCACAGGTGTGGATAGGATATATAATGGAAGACTGGATCCATGCATTGCTAGAAAAATTAGATAGATTCCGAAAACTAGACAAACACATTAACTGTGGTCGGCGGGAAAAGGATCATAAGTCAAAAAAGTCGATTTTTCTAATGTACCTAATCACATGTCTAGTATTTTTTCTAATTTTTGAAATAATAACATTTCTTGATTTTAAATTGAAAAGGACCTTACTTTAATCAACATACATGAATTTTATTATTATACTTATATTCAGTTAAGAGCAAATTAAAAAGAAAGTCTCTCCTGAAAAATTATTCTTTTTGACTTATGTGTCTTTTTCCGCCGACCAAAGAATTGCGGTAATACAAAAAATCGGAAATTATAAAACAAAACAATTTCAGGAGACAAAATGATAAGGAACAGGCTATTCAAAAATTTTAAGGGACTAGTCACCATTCGGCCTGGGTAGCGCAGTTGTTACAGCGCTGGCTTTCTGTACTCGAGGTTGTGGGTTCGATCCCGGCCCAGGTCGATGGCCTTTAAGTGTGCTTAAATGTGACAGGCTCATGTCAGTAGATTTACTGGCATGTAAAAGAAGTCTTTGCGGGACAAAATTCCGGAACACCAGTGACGCTGATATAACCTCGGCAGTTGCGAGCGTCGTTAAATAAATCGTAATTTTAAAAAACTAGTTACCAAGTAGCCTAACTCCTGGAAAGCTATATGGAGATGATAATTTCGTACTAAACATTATTACGATCCAATGTACATACTCTATGATAAATTCACTAGTAAGTATTGGATATCAGCAATATCCGCCCAATGGCTGAGGAGAAATCACTGTACATACACATAGACGGAATGCTGAAAACGACTTTTGGTGTTAGGATTGTTCATATGATGAACTTTCTCGAAAATCTGGAAACTGATTTTCACAGCATCATAATACAATGCGTTCGTAGCTCGGCCGGACCGTTCCGCGGCAGCCTTGGACTAGGTGAAGACGCACGCGCACAGACGTATTTCCCTCACGACAGATCCAACTCGACTGACTGGCGCGTCAGCGGTAGCTACAGCGCTACTCTGGCGGTAGGCGCGCCAATCTTCTCCCAGTCCAACGCCGCCGCGGAACGGTCCGGCCGAGCTACGAACGCACTGTATAATCTACACCGGTATGTGAACTGTGCTATAGAGAGTGGATGGAAAAAGAATAATGCTGAAACTGATCAGAAAGACTGAGTCACTGGCTAAAGCGGTGGTTTCCAAGAGCCACGCATGTCCCGCCAGGTAATGCGGCGACGGAATTTCGTTTCCACGCAAAGACATCTCTTATGGACATTACGTTATGATGATTTCTAATATACACTACATACCAGAGGTCTGCATCGGACGTTTTCGCTCGAGCGCCAAGTAGTTCATAGCATAATCCGATAGGTAGCGCACATGCATGATGGATAAAATTGTCACGAGCGATAAATCCTCAAACGGTATAAGCCGAGCGTTAGACATTAGTTCTTGTTACAGTGATGAACTGTGTAGTAACATCATAGATGTTTATCATTTCAAAATTTTGCAGTGTTTAACTAACCTCTCCATAGTACAACTACAAAACTTGCTTTAAAATGTAATATAAATGTTGTAGGTAAATGTTTCCCCCCACCACACAGAAGTGATTTTGTTTTTGCCACATCTGATAGATGTTATTGGATGTAAATGTAATTATTATAAACGGAGAACACAATCACGATAATGCAAGAACTGTATCAAGTTTTTTAATAATAATAATAATAATAATAATAATAATAATAATAATAATAATAATAATAATAATAATCTGTAATAATTAGTGTATCAATCTTTGCGTCTGTAACAGTTCTGCAGTATGATTATTCGTTTTATTATATTTTCTGTGACGTTATCTCTGTACTAATATTGTTATTAATCTACTACTATATCAATAATATTTTGTAAAACGTTTCTACATTGTAGCAGTATAGAGGCGGAACACTATGTATGGACCTATCATATTATATATGTGGTAAATCAAATATATAATAATTATTAATTAGCAATATATAATTTATTTCAAGAAATAGTCTGCCCAGGCATCCTGGGTTGCCAAAAACACAGAATAACACACATATAAGAATAGTAATGATTACAGTAAGATAGATGAGCCAAATTTAAATGTGAACTAGGAGCTTAAGTTTAAGAAATAATAAATTTGTACATATATTTGTAACAATCACACACTAACGAATAGAAAAGGGGGGTATTATGATATTCCGTATAAATGATTTTTCAGAATTGCCACAGACCCTTTAATGGTTGAAGTAATTATTTTTGGAATGATGTCATGGATTCCAAATGTTTTGATAGTGTTTACAGTTGATCGTGGGAAGGTGCCCCTCGCTCCGATCATTAAACCATGTACTTCCCAGGTGTCTTCCATCTGATATTTTCTCGAAAATACGGAATAGTAGGCTCATAAATTTGTTGTTTTTCTTTGTTGACCTCGGATGGTTGGGTCTGGCTCATCTCAAATCTAACAGTTGGGTCCAGTATAAAGCCTTTACTATTAGTCTTGTCTAGAGCCACGATGTCCGCTCTTCTAATTCCGCCGCCTTCAGACGCAACGCAGTGCACCTCTTCATGGACCTCGAAGGATTTGTTTCTAATTGTGCTATTAGTTTTCGGATGTTATGATGGCGTGAATTTCTCAGGAGTTCTCCATGCTGACAGGATCCTATGTGCTAAGGTTTCAATCTCGTTGCAGTATCTGCAACGGAAACCGTCCAAGGATCTCCCATGAAGACTTCTCACTGGTATATCGAAGTTTTTCATACTATTAAATTTATAACTTCATGTTCCTGTTTTGGTACGGTACGTTCCATTGACTGTTCCATTAAACGTTTGTCATAAACGCAGAAAATAAAGCCTTATTTTTACCGTGTAAGCAAAACATATGTGTATCTTATCTGTCGCCTTCCATACAAGATAAGACATGTCGGTGAGATGACCTTGTACTGTGCTTCTATTTATTACGAGCGTATCACGACCGATCGTATCTCACTCGAGGGTGCGACACTCGACCGAGTTCAAGCGAGCGATTTAACTCCAATGCAGCACTCTGGTACATACGAATCGATAAATAAGACGTGAGAAAAAGATGTAAAGAATAGGAGCTGGAAGAGGTTACAGGTCCTACTAATTGAAGTAGAAGAAAATGAAAGCCGGTGATTATAAAACGAACTGCAGTATACGTGAAAATGTACGACAATCATGCAAAGAACGTCTCCATTACAACACAGTTTGTGGTAACCATATTAATAAAAGACAAATGAAGACAGGCTCAATACTATTATTTATTGTGGTGGAAAATGAAGTTTATTTAACATATGCACTGACGCGGGTCGCAATGTTGTTTAGTTCTCGCATGGCCGTGTCGGTTCAAAGCGCCATAATTAACTGAACCAGGGGACGAACGGCTTTTTGAAGTCAGTCACACGGCGGATGGCCACGTCTGCAGGCCTACGTGCGAGCTGCATTCCTCAACAGGTAACCCCACTTTGACGAGTTCCGAGGACTAAAATTACGCCACTTGCTCGTTTAACGACATTTTCAATCTCAAACTGCTACTGTTTTCGATCGTATGGTACACCCTAATATAAACCAGAACAGACTGCTAAATTGGTAATTTCCAAATCGTAATTTTTAACGCTATAGATAAAATTAATTATTATTGCATAATTATAATGTATACTAATAATAAATCTGTAACCGAAATTTTGTGGTAATTTTCGATTTTCCAAAAATAATTGGTCCTAACATATATAATTAACCGCCCTGAAACCAAAATCGCGTTTTTGACATTTTTCTTTGTATTTGTATGTCTGTTTGTCTGTCTGTCTGGATGTTTGTTACCTTTTCACGCGATAATGGCTGAATCGATTTATATGAAAACTGGAATATAAATTAAGTTCGTTGTAACTTAGAATTTAGGCTATACTGTATGACATTCAAAATATTTTATTTAAAAGGGGGTTATAAGGGGGTTTGAATTAAATAAATCGAAATATCTCCCTTATTATTAATTTTCATGAAAAATATTACATAACAAAAGTTTCCTTTAAAATAATTTTCGATAAGTTTTATTCCATGCAAAATTTTGATAGGACTGATATTTAATGAGATAAATGAGTTTCAAAATTACAATAACGGTGTAATGAATTAAAAAACAAATGACTTCGTCTATAAGGGGCCTTGGACAACAACAATCGAAAGCTATGAAACATAGCCTACAGAGAATGTTTCTGTGTTTGTATGAAGTAATATCGGAAGCTAAATTAACCGATTTGTATAATTAATTATTAATTCACCATTGGAAAGTGTAGTTTCTCTAGATGGACATAATGCCCCACGTTGGAAAGCGCCATTTGTTCGTTATTTCCCACGTTGGACGCCATTTGAGTAATTGTGACCACACGTTGGGCGCCATTTGAGGGTGGGTGCGTCTCGATGTTGCGTGAGATTCACTCGGGTAGGACAATAATACCAAGGGCAGCGTAAACTTCAAAAGTATATTTATTGTAGTATCCAAAACCCTAGATATGTATTTCCGGCTGACATATAATTCAATCGTTGGTCGCCTTTTGTATCGACTCTATGAAAATAAGCTCTATCCGATACTACAAATTCAATACTCTGTCCAGTACACTATGACACGAAGCGAAATTTCCTGTCGATTTATTCTGCCCTGTAAACACGATAAAGTTTTTGATGATCTCAAATGAGTGATCTCCGCTCCCCGTCGCCCTTATTTATAAAAACAAAAAACTAACTATTCTATTGAAAAACTCGTCACTTTTCTAATTGGTCCAAAGTTTAATGGACCAAGATCTCTTCTTATTGGGCGCGAAATTTCATCTCTAAATTTAAACTTTGTTTCCCAAACATCTAATTAATATCTCACAAGAATTTCTTTGGAAAACCCAAGCTCCTTTCCCACGGGTAGTCAAAGGGTTTTATACTTCATCGAGTCTCTAATCAAGGTGGCCCTAAATCTGTCCGATGCTGACAAGTGACGAAACACCTGTGTGATCAAATGTCGCCAGAACATCCCCGCGAATACATGTAATAAAAATATGGATATCACTTCGCTAATAAATCGGTCTCTCCCTCTCCTAATTACTGCTTCATGCTATTTGTTATTTAACTTCTGAGTGAATCCAGGACAGGTAAGATTAAAATAGATTCTTATGCACAGAAAACTTGATACGCTATTCTGCACATTCGTTTCCTGTATTTCCTAAAATAATTTTTATGACCAAATGTTAAAAATGATCGCATTTAATTTTTTTAATTCAATTTAAATTAAGTAACATAATAAACGATTTATCCTTCTAATGTTCCCTGGACCTAATTACTTTTATAAGCCTATTTATTTCTAACTTGCAGCGGAGCCACTGCTAGTCGGTTAATAAACTTTTAACATTTAATTTCAATAATAATAATAATAATAATAATAATAATAATAATAATAATAATAATAATAATAATAAATAATCCGTGGCGCTAAAGCCCGTGAAGGACCTACACGGACCAGCCGGCTGCTGGCCTCACGTTTACATACCGAAGCAGAGGTGGACGATCATCCAAACAGAATGGAGGTATCGTTTGGTTAGCACGATGATCCCCCCCCCCAGCCGTTATAGCTGGCTTTCGCAACCGGTTTTCGCTACCTACCGTAGCTCCCCAAGTGCATCACGATGCTGGGTGGGCACCGGTCTCCTACACTGGCCAAAAATCATGAGAAAATTTCTTCCCCCATTAGGACTCGAACCAGCGCGCATTCCGCAACCCGAGTCCTATGCAGGATGCCTTAGACCACGACGCCACAGCGCGGGTCATTTAACCCTTAAATTCGCAAAGTATCCTATAGGATACAACAGGTTAATAGGCTATAATTATATCTATATATATAATTTGAACTGGTAATGGAAATTACGGGAAAACGGCTGAACGGATTTTAATAAATGACCCCTCATTTTAAAGCTTGGAACCCGAAGTTTTTCAGAAAAATAGTAGTTTTCAGTGAAAGTTTATTTTCCTACATCATTTTCTTATTTTCCAAAATCCATCTGTCGTCAGTTTTGAGAAATAATGGCTTTTCAGAATAAAACAAAACACAAACACACTACAATAAACAATAGGCTATTACACGAAGGCCGTCACCTGCAGGATTGCTGACATATTTAGAGTTGAAATTCATTTGGTTATTAAAAACTTGAAGACTTGCTAAAAATAATTTACAGGTCTTATTCTTCGGTGTGTAATTTTCTGAGTACAACTGTATATTGGATATTAAAATCTACAAAACATGTGGTGATTTGATGACATTATTACCATTAGAAATGAAATATTATTATAGTTAATGCCATGATGTGACTATTTTTCATTAATTATACATATTAATGCTATATTGATGATATGAAAGTGAAACGTTTTGGGATTATATAAGTAGATGTAGAGAATATCTAAAATTAGATCTTCATTTCTATAATTTACTGAGTGGCGGCTATATACTTATATAAAATTACAAAATTTACGTAAGATAATAAACATACATATTGCTATTAAAAATCAAATATTTTTATAGTTATTAATCAAGTGGTGTTGGGTCTTTTTCATATACTTTATGGTGGTGTTGTGTATATATTTATAAACGTCATTCTCTTCAGTATTGACTCGAGAGAGCGCAAAAATTTCAGTTCCTAAGGAAAGACTAAAAGGTATTACTTACTTATAAAATAAGAGGCATAAAAAATTTTGTAGTTTCCCGATCATTTCAGCAAGATCTCTTAGCAGAATAAAATGATTTTACACTCTACATTTCAAGCTCTATGTCTATTGTTCGAAAGCATATCAAACCTGACTTTTCTTAACGTTCACCTATAATCCACAATGACCTGAAATAGCTATTGCTTTACTCCCACAAGAAAAACCCACTGATCGTCCTGACATTGTTACTTGCGTTTTCGCGTTGAAACTCAAAAACTGAAGGTGGATAAGTTCAAGAGAAGTATTTGAAATAAAAAACATTCAGAGAGGGTATGTTACATTATTATGAAAGCAAATAACTTTCAAAATGTCTGGTATTCTTCATTTGAAAATAAATCTGAAAAACGTTTATTTGAACGTCTAATGAACTTAGTTTGCAATATTTGCTGCACAAGCCACTAGTTATGCTATAATTTTAATAGAACAATAGAAAAAATTGGTAAGAAAATTAAAATTTCGCAATACTATAATATTGTACAACATATAAAATATGGACATTGCGGTAGTTGTTTTCTTTACAGTCCGACACGGTTTAATAAACTAGTGTGAGAAAGGAAGTTTTGCCAATTTAAGGGTTAAGCGTGATTTTATACCTAATGTTTATCTTTGTATCGAGAGCAATTTAACATTTTTGTCGAAATTTCATTCCAGGTCAATTCGTCTACAGCAGAATATCCAAAATACAATAGTAGCCTAATATGCGTTACAAGAGCGGTATGTTGTAGTTTTCATATTCGAGGAAAAGTTTGAAAAAGCGAAACGTAGTTGAGCTTTTTAATTTCCGAGAATTGAAAGATAACATACCGCTCTTGTATCGTACATTATTTTGTGCGAAGATCGTTTATTACATACCTGAAAGAGGAATTTATAATTAGGTGCAATGAAATCTCCATCTTGGTTTCTGTTCAATGACGGCAAATTTGTAAAACAAAAATATCTATCTTCAACATTGTTGCTTTAAAATGTTTTCTGTGTTTACTACACTCCAGCAGGCCGTGATATACGTCTGTCTTTTTTCCCCCCACTCTATAAATGCGAACTTAAAACAAACGGTAAGTTTATGTAATGATTTATTTTTCATTTTAATATTTTAACAATATTATTTATATAACATATTGCAGTAATAACATCGGCAAGTTTAATTTTGCCGGTCAAGGAGATGTTTAGAAATGGACAATATCTTTGACATCTAATTCTGCACATTGAAATTAATTGTTACATTTGTGCAGTTATTCAGAGTCACTAGAGCGCCACCACCAGTTTACTTAATTTTTGCAAATATTTAAAAACAATAATTAACAGTGCAATTTAGGTGAAATTGCAATGGTAAATTTCCAATTTATAATTATTACTATATTGAACGTCTCTAAAAATAAAATGTTAAAAGCCTAAAGCAGTAAAATCAATATGTCACTTAAGCGGTAAGAAGAGGGAAATTGTTATGTGTGTTAGGTTGGGAATACTGAATGTGGAATATTAGACTTTCCGCGGATTGGTTTTGTGCGGAAACCAAGCAAATACGCACGATCTCGCACAAAAATGTTCACAACTAAAACATCCCATCAAGTAAGGCCATAAAATGTCCACAAATCAAAATGTCCAATACATATAGAAATACCCACAAGTAAAAATGTCCAATATATGGTACGTACAGACCCAGAAACAAAATTTTGGCTACCTGAATTTTCCAGATTCCGGTTATAAGTGGAACTTTCAAAATTCAGTATCTTATAACTCGAACTCTGAAAATTCAGGTGGCCCAAATTTTGTTTTTGGGTCTGTACAGAGACCATAATAGAACCTCCAAGATTTCCATGTCCTATGCAGAATTCCTGTGAAAGTGGTCATAGACCCAATAATGTAATGGAAAGATAAAGCTCTAAATTTCAAAAAATGATTTCTGGGCATCATCTCAGTATTTGGAGATTTATAGAAAACTTAATAGAAGGACAGAATGAGACACAGAATACCATAATCCAAATTCACAAGGTCATATCTTACGTTTATTTAGCTAGTAGGCAAAGTAAGTAGAAATTAAAATTATGCAAAAAAAAAATGTTTCTGGTCTCTACTGTAAGAGCCAGGTCTTAGCTAATAACTTACTTACTTGCAAATGGCTTTTAAGGAAACCCAGGTTCATTGCCGCCCTCACATAAGCCCGCCATTGGTCCCTATCCTGAGCAAGATCAATCCAGTCCCTACCATCATATCCCACCTCCCTCAAATCGATTTTAATATATCGTCCCATCTACGTTTCGGCCTCCCCAAAGGTCTTTTTCTCTCCGGCCTCCCAAATAACAGACACTATATGCACTTCTGGTTTCGTCCATACGTGCTACATGCCCTGTCCATCTGAAACGTCTGGATTTAATGTTCCTAATTACGTCAGGTGAAGAATACAATGCGTGCAGTTCTTAGCCAATAATAGAACATAACATTTACAAAGACAATTTACTAAATACAGTAATTAACTAATTTAAATCTATAAATAACAGACAAGAGCAAAAAAAAAGAAAGATAAAAAGAGAGAAAAAACACATTTAATATAAATTGACAATCAGACAAGACAGTGATATTCAATAAAGACATGAATATAGTCGACAGAAATAAAAAGATAAGAAATACAAATATACATATATATATATATATATATATATATATATATATATATATATATATATATATATATGAATCACTTTTAGAAAGGAACTAAGTCAAAATGTTCTATTATTCAGGAGACCAAAAGAACTTACTTTCAGGAATAAATACCAGTGTACCAGTGCCGTAATATAAACATCAACTCGATGTTAGAGATACAGGGAAAGGTTTATTTAAGTTCCTTCCTTTGTTTATCTTTGCGTCTCGGAAGTATTAATCATTTCATCAGAAGAAATAAAAATGACAAATTTTGACTTAGTTCCTTTCTAAAAGTGCGATTCATATATATATATATATATATAATATATATATATATATATATATATATATAAAACGTAAGGCATTCCATAAACACGTGAATCACAGACTATTCTGTTATCGAACCATAGACTAATCCCTTATGTCAACGACCTGAATATTCCACCTGTGAAACTGAATAAAACAATCAACCCGTTTAGGTCGATAGTAAAAACCTCGGGGTTCATTTGAATGAATCTCAATTGGGATACACATATTTAAATATACATGTAAGAAGGCATTCCCTATTCTCCATTCACTGAAAAGATCGTATAATTGAGTAGTTTAATATCAAAGACGGACATCTGTCGTCTCCATAGTTTTGATTAGAGGCACTTTTTTGTTTCACAGTGTTCTTTGTAGTATTTTAAAACAATTTATATATATGTATATGTATATAGTTTCACCATAACTGCAAAAGCATGAAAAAATGTATAAGAATCCACAATATCTAAATTTCATCTGAAGGTCAGATGTCCGCCTTTGATATTAAGCTACTCAATTATCCATCTAAATTGAAACAGACACTGGTACAGACACTCATTCTACCTCACTTCGATTATTGCGACGTTTTGTTCAGTGATCTCAGGATTTATTCCTCTCAAACTACAGCGTGTTCATAACGCGTGCGTCTGCTTCATTTGTAATGTTCCATACTATAATCATATCTCACCTTCTTTCGAGAAGTTATTATGACTTAGGTTACATGAGAGGAGAAATATGCACTCGCGTTCTCTCTTATATCGAATTATGCACACCTCATCTCTCTCTTATTTATTCGCTCGTTTTCATACTCTCTCTCGCTATCACAATATTAATGCTCGATCACAACGCGATAACACGATAGAAATTCCACTCCATACACCAGTTCTGTATTCCTCATCTTTCACTGTTGCTAGCTCTCGTCACTGGAACTCTCTGCCGGCTGAAGTCAAGGGCTGCCGAACCTTGAAATCTTTCAAATCCAAGTTAGAAAATTATCTTATGACGAGTTACCAAACTAACTTACTATTATGACAAGTGTTGTATTCCTTGTTTCCACGTATTCAATACATTTTTTATATTCTAATGATATTTATTTTATTTTGTGCGAGATCGTGCGTATTTGCTTGTTTTCCGCACAGAACCAATACGCGGTAAGTGTGAAATACCACATTCAGTATTCCCAACGTAACACACATAACAATTTCCCTCTTCTTACCGCTTAAGCGCGACATTCATTTACTGCTTTAGGCTTTTAACATATTATTTTTAGAGACGTTTAACAAAGTAATAATTATAAATTGGAAACTTACCACTGCAATTTCACCTAAATTGCAATGTTAATTATTGTTTTTAAATATTTGCAAAAATTAACTAACGAAACTTATTGCATTCCTGATACAAGTAACATTAAGGAAGCCGTGAAAAAATCAACAAGATTCCAGATGCCGATGTTATTACTGTAAATATGTTATATAAATAACATTGTTAAAATATTAAAATGAAAAATAAATCATTACACAACCTTACCGTTTGTTTTAAGTTCGCATTTATAGAGTGGGGAGGAAAAAAGACAGACGTATATCATGGCCTGCTGGAGTGTAGTAAACACAGAAAACATTTTAAAGCAACAATGTTGAAGATAGATATTTTTGTTTTACAAATTTGCCGTCATTGAACAGAAACCAAGATGGAGATTTCATTGCAACTAATTATAAATTCCTCTTTCAGGTATGTAATAAACGATCTTCGCACAAAATAATGTACGATACACGAGCGGTATGTTTTCTTTCAATTCTCGGAAATTAAAAAAGCTCAACTACGTTTCGCTTTTTCAAACTTTTCCTCGAACATGAAAACGTCAACATACCGCTCTTGTAACGTATATTACTATTATCTGTTTTTGTTTCATCATATTTCCAACATTTCATGACATTAATGATGATGGACATTTTTGAAGTGGACATTTCGCAGTGGACTAACTGACTGATAATCCGAAATTTACCCTTAACCTTTTCTCTGTCCATTTTCAACTTGCCCCTATATGAAGGGCTCTTGTTTCGTGAGTTAACACAAAGCCAAGTCCACATGATGACACATGAGAATCACACCCACGGCAGTCATTTTCACGCACCTTGAAAGTATGTGCCTTAATTAGAGAGGATTGTTTATTGCAAGTGTTTTAAGTCTGTTATTTATCGATGCTGTATCAACAAACAGGTTATTTAGCGTCGATGAAATTAGCGATAGCGAGATAATAATAATAATAATAATAATAATAATGATTTATTTTAGCTGGCAGAGTTAAGGCCGTAAGGCCTTCTCTTCCACTCAACCAGCAAAAGTGTATATACATATGCATGAACTTACAAAGAATCCAACAATTTGATTTAGATGAGAGTTACATGTATACAAAAGTTATTTACAAATTAAACAACAAAATACTATGAACTATTAATTAAACACTGAAATAAACTGTGTAGCAGAATTAAACTAAAATACATAGAATGTTAATATATTTCAAATAATATTAGGTAATAGAAAGAGATTATTACGAGACAATTAAAATACAGCACAATCAGGATGATGTCTAAAGAAAAAAGTAACAATGTAGTCAGTGATAGTTTAAATCAGTATGATTGGAGTGAAATGCTAAGAAGGTTCTCTTTTAAGCTGTTCTTAAAGGTGTTTATTGTCTTGCAGCCCCTAATACTTTGTGACAAGGAATTCCATTGACGCGAGGTGGATATTGTAAAAGATGATGAATAACAAGATGTTCTATGAATAGGTATACTTAGCGTGCCACAGATAAGTGATCTGGTATTTACGTCGTGGTTAGAGTATAGATAAGAGAAACGAGACGAAAGGTAATTTGGTGTTGAAGTGTGCAGAATTCGAAAGAGTAAAGACAAAGAGTGTAAAGTTCTACGTTCTTTAAGTCGGAGCCACGAGAGACTTGCGAAGGATGGTGATATGTGATCATACCGTCGGATGTTGCACACGTATCTGACGCACATATTCTGAGCTCGCTGTAACTTGACTGACAATTCAGAACTTAGGTCATTAACAAAACGTCACAATAATCGAAGTGCGGCGTTACTAGGGTTTGCACTGTATATGGCGAGATGAGGACAAGGATTCATCATGAGATTGCAAGGCATTCGCATTACAGTTGGGGAAAGCCTCGAAAGAACCCAACCAGGTAATCAACTCAAGCGAGAGCCACTGACGTAGCTCAGTCGGCTGAGCGCTTGTCTGCCGATCCTTCGGAGTTGCGCTCTGGCGTGATTTCGATTCTCGATTCCCGCTTCCCGCCTTTGGTTTCGCCTAAGACCAATCACGAACATTTCCAGTTCCAAGCCACTCTCGAAACTCACTCTATATAGCTGCTGAGAAGTTTTCTGCACATACTGCTGTAAATTTACACTTTCATCACTTGTTATGCTTTTAATTACCTGGAAAACTCCGTCATGCTTGATGAGTGTAATATTTTATTCTGATATATTAAACCCACAACATTAGTGTAATTATTTAAAATTATCACTTTAAAGCAGATAGATTGTGGAAGCGCATGCATTTGAATACATTACTCTTCTTGTTAAAAGAGATAAGAAAGAATGGGTTTTCCAAAATACAACTTTTTATTTTAAAAGTAGAACGCATGTTACAGTTGGCAACGTTAATTTATGTTAAAATTTCCCGTAAAATGTATATTTCTCTCTAAACATGAATATCGCAAATACAAAGTGTCCAGAGTCAATCAGAATTCCAACGATAACCACCACGTTTCAGTGACTACTTACTTTGTTAGAAGTCAGTAACGAATGTAATGAGTAATAAGAAGTAAGCACTGCCTCTTCTGGCTAGAATAGACGGAGACTGCAATATTTTGTATTCTACATTCCGGTACTATTCCAGTTGGTGATTATTGTCAATTGTTTAATAATATTATGTCTGATAATATGCACGTTTTTCCGTGTTGTAAACTACAATATGATCTCAAAATGCCTTTTTTACCGGATAGTAATAATAATAATAATAATAATAATAATAATAATAATAATAATAAGTAATAATAATTAATAATAATAATTTATTTAATCTGGCAGAGCTATAGCCTGTAGGCCTTCTCTTCCGCCCAGCCAGACTCTAATTCTAATTGAATACAATTGCCTTATAGTAATTTTACATTAATATCTAGACCAGGCCTGCACAAGTTTGCGCTCTCCGAGCCGGCTCACAGCTCATGAGCGGAATGCAGATATTAGCTGCGCTCTGTATAAGGATGGACTGGGAGAAGGGGTGATCTCGCACAAAATATACACAAAAGGAACTACTATTGCAAGTGCTTATGAAATGAATTCCCGTTCAGTGTTTGCATAACTATCTTGGACTATTATTAATTAATAAAGAAATATTTACTTTACAGAAATAATAGAAATTCTATAGCTACTTATATGTACAATATCGTTTTGTTATATTTTTATTTATCAGTACATCAAAACGAGGTTTTATGCTGTTGGCAGCTGAAAGGAACAGTAGCCTACTGATCGTAATGAAACATCAGTTACAGATGTTCGATGTCTGCCTTTATTGAAGTTGATTATAGAAAACAGTTGCTCACAAATATAAATGTTAAGCCAAACATAGCAATCATTTTCACAGCCAGCCTGTGTAGTCGTGGATATTATTGCTAATGTTTAGTCTTGTAAAACTCAACCAGGCTAGTAGTATTATTCAAACGAATCTTTAGCTCTTAGGTCACATTGAAGATCAATAAGTTCGAGCTGTAAATCGTTAAATGTTATGTTCCGTCTTTTAGATTCCGCCATACTGTACTGTAGCAGTAGGTAAGCAACGTGAAACAGTCACTGAGAACAGGCCTACACACTGCACTCCACTAGATAGCTGAGTGGTCGTTTCCCTCTCCTCTACCTATAGCAAGTCTATGTTATTCTGACGTATCTTCCTCTCCGTTTCGGCGACCGGTAAACACCGCTCTCCCGCTCCGAAGGAGCGCGCGCGCTCGTTGAGCGCTGTTTGTGCAGGCCTGATCTAGACCATAAAACAACATGAAAGTGAATAATGAAAGTGAAAATAAATAATAAAAGTTAGATAAGTAATGTTAGTGAGACAATAATAAACATTGGTAGTAATATAATAATAATAATAATAATAATAATAATAATAATAATAATAATAATTTATTCTTGTGAGATATATATATATATACATATATTAAACATTGAGAAACTTGAAACATATATTATTGTTAACAAGAATTGTTAGAAAATATTTCCTTAGTCTATTCTTAAATTTGTTTCATGTCTGACAGTCCCTGACATTACTCGGTAGGGAATTCCAGTAAAATTTCAATCCAATACACAGCGAAAAATATTCCATATGTTTCACTCGCAGTGGTTCCCAGCCGGTTGTGTCGGGACACAGTGGTGTGTCTCGCAGCCCCACGGAATGGGTCGCCAAATTTTGGATTTGAAAAATAAATTTTATGCCATCCAGAAAGTCTCTTTAAAACGCATCTTTATTTACAACTAGCTATACCCGTGCGCTCTGCTGCACCCGTTTGAAATAAATATAAAGTAATTACATAATTAAAATAGGACATTTGATCCAGGGAACATTCATGTTTGATAGAAGGATAAATCGTTTAATATGTTACTTAATTTAAATTGTATCCAAATAATTAAAATGCGATCATTTTGGTCCAGAGACACTCATTGGTGCAATGACAATTCCTTTAACATGTTTCTTAATTTTTATTACATGCAACCATAGCTTAATGAAGATTGACATAATTTAGATTTAATGCGTATTTTTTATTTTACTTGTTATAGGTTTCCATTGAATTACGGTAATAACTTAATTTTAACCCTTGTTTTCTACGTAGTCAGTAAATGGCGTTTGGCCCACTATGGTTTTTCAAATAACCATTAAATAACTTATATTTATATTATATTATATTATGTCCATCTAGAGAAACTACACTTTCCAATGGTAAAATAATAATTAATTATACAAATCGGTTAATTTAGCTTCCGATATTACTTCATACAAACACAGAAACATTCTTTGTAGGCTATCTTTCATAGCTTTCGATTGTTGCTGTCCATGGCCCCTTATAGACGAAGTCATTTGTTTTTTAATTCATTACACGGCCTTAGATGGCATTTATTTTAATTTTAAAACTCATTTATCTCATTAAATATCAGTTTTATCAAACTTTTCCAAGGCATGAAACTTATCGAAAATTATTTTTAAAGAAACTTTTGTTATGTAACATTTTTTTACAAAATCAATAATAAGCGAGATATTTCGATTTATTTAATTCAGGCCCCCTTATAACCCCCATTTAAATAATGTATTTTGAATGCCATATAGCCTAAAATCTAAGTTGAAACGAACTTAATTTATATTCCAATTTTCATCGAAATCCGTTTAGCCATTATCGCGTGAAAAGGTAACAAACATACAGACAGACAGACAGACAGACAAACAAAACAGACAGACAAAACAGACGACTTTCAAACAAAATATTTCAAAAAGCGTTTTGCGTGCGTGCGTGCGTGCGTGCGTGCGTGCGTGCGTGCGTGCGTGTGTGTGTGTGTGTGTGTGTGTGTGTGTGTGTTTTTTTTAGGACCAATTATTTTTGGAAAATCGAAATTTACCAGAAAAATTTCGGCTACAGATTTATTATTAGTATAGATGAAGTCTTTGATATGGTACATTTTATTTTGAGACAGATTTCACCAATGAAACGTGAACACCTGCAACAATGCTCAGTTTAATTCTGTCTGGCGATAATTCGAATAAGAGTGAACACTGCAACAATGCTTACTAATTCGTTTATTCTTCCCACTTAGTAATGAACAGAGTTTAGAATCGTCCGAACATATTGGTCAGTTTCAGTACATACTGTATGTGTGAGCGGGTGATTGTGCGAATATTTCATCAAAAGTGCTTCATTTAGATTGTATCGTGGACAATTTTTAATTCGAAAAAGACAATCTGAATCAAGTTCTGGGTCAGATGACAGCATTGCTAATTCAAATAATGTGAGCGAAAATTACCTGAGTTTCGTTACTATAGTGATGAATATGTGCAATATGGTTTTACGTGGCGTGGAGATGAATATAAACAAAATCCCGAGTGTATTGTGCAGGGATCAGTCGATGGTGCCGAATAAACTAAAAATGCATTTTAGAACTGCCGTTTTCAACGTCATACTTGTGTGAATCAGCATTATCTACCATAAAAATTGTGAAATCTAAACAAAGGAACAGACTGCTGCATCTTGAAAATGATATACGTGTTGGCCTGTCAACCATAAGACCATGTATAGAGAAACTCTGTGCAATCCACATAGCGCAGACTTCACATTAATTCAAATTGGTGAGTTTTCAAAAACGATAATAAAAATCGTTTATTCAACATCCAGCATAGATAGGTTGGGATTTTTAACACATATTTTTGTTTCTTCCTAATGGCAATCAAGTTCATGCTTTTTTTTATTAGAATTTTCGATTGCGTGTTAACATCGATCTATCTACAACACTGGATGCCCGACACTACATAGAAGTTACCAGTGATTATTTTCTCGCGGAACGCGCTGGAACGGCGTTGCGGCACTTTTTGTTGCATTCACCATGGAACAGAAATATGTGTGAGTATGTACGTTTTAATATAATTTTTCTTTGCATTCCGCTTAGACCTTGAAAGTCTTAGTTGGACAAAAACGAGGATAAAAACGACAAAATTCACGTGCAGTGAACAGTAATCATCTCCCCGTCCGCTGTAAAATATTCTACACAGAGTTCCATCATATTTTTCTCCAGAAGAAAAGCATTGGTTATTATTATATTATTATTAATAAAAACAAATAAGTGTGTCGCGATATCGTGGGCTTCAGTAAAGTGTATCGTCAGTCAAAAAAGGTTGGGAACCACTGAGTTACAGTGTAGTGAGTAATAGAAAAATCCTTACTTACTTACTTACTGGCTTTTAAGGAACCCAGAGGTTCATTGCCGCCCTCACAGAAGCCCGCCATTGGTCCCTATCCTGAGCAAGATTAATCCAGTCTCTACAATCATATCCCACCTCCCTCAAATCCATTTTAATATTATCCTCCCATCTACGTCTCGGCCTCCCCAAAGGTCTTTTGCCCTCCGGTCTCCCAAGTAACACTCTATAAGCACTTCTGGATTCGTCCATACGTGCTACATCCCCTGCCCATCTCAAACGTCTGGATTTTATGGTCCTAATTATATCAGGTGAAGTATACAATGCGTGCAGCTCTGTGTTGTGTAACTTTCTCCATTCTCCTGTAACTTCATCCCTTTTAGCCCCAAATATTTTCCTAAGAACCTTATTCTCAAACACCCTTAATCTATGTTCCTCTCTCAAAGTGAGAGTCCAAGTTTCACAACCATACAGAACAACCGGCAATACAACTGTTTTATAAATTCTAACTTTCAGATTTTTTGACAGAAGTCTAGATGACAAAAGCTTCTCAACCGAATAATAACACGCATTTCCCATATTTATTCTGCGTTTAATTTCCTCCCGAGTGTCATTTATGTTTGTTACTGTTGCTCTAAGATATTTGAATTTTTCCACCTCTTCGAAGGATAAATCTCCAATTTTGATAGTTCCATTTCGTACTATATTCTGGTCACGAGACATAATCATATACTTAGTGTATTCTATATCCAGCTAGTTCTTTTGCTACTAATGTTACCCCTCCTGTTCTATAAAGACTAGTTACGATAACCTTTTTCCTTTGCTGTGGTCGTGCCGGAGAATCAGTCCCATTCCGAGGCTCAGTGTTAGGTTTCATAACAAGCTGTCCTTATTGGACGTAAATATTCAATTACCGATTTTAGTTAGAAGCAATGACGACGATAATGAAACAGTAAACCGGGACACTTGGAGAAAACATACTTACGCCAGATAATCGTTAAGCCAAACATTTCACAGAATCTGGTCAAGGAGTCGAACAAGGCAGTGAAGGAATGAAAGTAATCATAACAAGATAAAAGACTATGAAAAATAATGTAATTTACAACTATACGACTTATCCGGACGCGACAAAACGATCACTCCTGATAGTAGGAAAATAATGTAAAATTGCATATCCCAAGATAATCCAACTATTCAGAATAAATCTGTCCACATACACACGGTGCAGTAACATCCCCATACGACGCCTGAACGATCACTGGTCCCTTCGGCTAGCTGGAATGAAATTCAAGGAAAGAACAAAAAATAAAGCGTAATTGGATTGTAACAATCCCTTGAAACGTGATCATTCTCCATTCCAATCGCAGAACTTGAGAAAAAACATCAACTTCGCAACAGGAAATAGATTTTGCTCCATTGACTTCTTGTGAACGGCGCTTTACACAGCACGGTTCAATTGCGTGCGACTACTCTTCCTTGTTATTTCCATCCACTGAACATTTCCGCTTCAAGACTTCTTTGCTTGTTACGTTCACTTCGTGTTTATAGAGCCAAGTGATTTATTACGACTGTACAGTTTCGCCAACACAACTTGACGGCTTACAGACACACTGGAGTCTATTCGCAGGAAGTAATTCACTTCACCGATAATCGAACTTGGATTCCAGGAATACAGTTTTAGTGAACAAATCGGTTATGGGATCTATCACTCTCTTTCCACAATTACTGAAACAAAAGACAGACTGAAAACCTACTCAGACATATAAACAAAATACATCTAAATAATTTCCCACTTTGAGGAGTGTGGATATAGAGGGAAAAATTGGATCGGTGTCTGTTAGAGTTCCCGGGTAGCTCAGTTGGTAGAGCATTGATACGTTTAACCAAAGGTCCTTGGTTCGATACTTACCTGAAAGTTTGATTTGCAAAATGCATCTAGAATTACACTACACATTAGAACTAGAGAACAACAAATCCATAACAAAACTAGACAACAAACGTAAGTGTTCAAAACATATAGGAAATCCACTACCATGGTAAAATACATACACAACACCTCTAATCATCCCACACAACACAAATACACAGCATTTCTATCCATGGTACACAGACTGATCAATATTCCTATGAGCCAATAAGACGACTATAAAGAAGAAATATATGGGTATACTATTAAATACATACAGTAGAACAGGAAAAAGGATACAATTCCAACATAACAGACAACATCACAAAATAGACTAAACGCAAATAAAGAAACGCAACACGCACGCAAAATAGCCGCATACTAGCCATACCAACACATAAGACATCATCATATTCATCATCATACACAATCTCGCTCTCGCGCTTGTGGAATATCATACCCAGTGACATCAGAGACTGTCGGAATTTAGTAGCGTTCAAAGGCAAGCTTATTAAGCATTTTCTTACTGCATAGAGTAGGTTTAATTTGTACTTCTTCAATAAAAGAAATGCTTCACTCTTCTTAACGTTTACAATAAACTATCTAGCTTTTATTAATCAGTTAATCTTTTAGTACTTTGATTTTTATTGTATCTGGAAATTTAATATTAATTGTAATTATAATTGTAATTGTATTCTTAATATTGTAGTTGTAATCCCCTGGTAGAGGGGAAGAGAAGGCCTGAAGGCCTTATCTCTACCAGGTTAAATAAATAAATAAATCTATACTAATAATAAATCTGTAGCCGAAATTTTTCTGGTAATTTTCGATTTTCCAAAAATAATTGGTCCTAACATATATAATTAACCACTCTGAAACCGAAAATCGCTTTTTTGAAATTTTTGTTTGTATGTCTGTCTGTCTGTCTGTCTGTCTGTCTGTATGTTTGTTACCTTTTCACGCGATAATGGATGAACGGATTTCGATGAAAATTAGAATATAAATTATGTTCGTTGTAACTTAGATTTTAGGCTATATGGCATTCAAAATAGCCCACATTATTTAAAAAGGGGTTATAAGGGGGCCTGAATTAAATAAATCGAAATCTCTCGCTTATTATTGATTTTTGTGAAAAATGTTACATAACAAAAGTTTCTTTAAAAATAATTTGCGATAAGTTTTATTCCTTGAAAAATTTTGATAGGACTGATATTTAATGAGATAAATAAGTTTTAAAGTTAAAATAACTGTCATCTAAGGCCGTATAATAAAATAAAAAACAAATGACTTCGTCTATAAGGGGCCTTGGACAGCAACAATCGAAAGCTATGAAAATAGCCTACAAGAAATGTTTCTGTGTTTGTATGAAGTAATATGGAACCTAAATTAACCGATTTGTATAATTAATTATTATTTCACCATTAGAAAGTGTAATTTCTCTAGATGGACATAATGCTATAATGTTATTACTTCTGATATAATATAATGTAATGTAATATAATATAATATAATATATGTAATATTATATAATATAATTTAAGTTATTTGAAGGGTTCAGAACCATAGTGGGCGAAACGCCATTTACTGAATACGTAGAAAACAAGGGTTGAAATTAAGTTATTACCATAATTCAATGAAAACCTATAGCAAGTAAAATAAAGTATACACATTAAATCTAAATGATGTCAATGTTCATTAAACTATGGTTGCATGTAATAAAAATTAGAAACATGTTAAAGGAATTGTCATTGCAACAATGAGTGGTCTCTGGACCAAAATGATCGCATTTTAATTATTTGGATGCAATTTAAATTAAGTAACATATTAAACAATTTATCCATCTATCAAACACGAATGTTCCCTGGACCAGATGTCCTATTTTAATTACGTAATTACTTTATATTTTTTCTAACGGGTGCAGCGGAGCGCACGGGTACGGCTAGTAATAAATAAAAACACAATAAATAATCACACTAACATACGAAAATAAAAACACATACAACATTATGTTTCAATAAATTAAAATATAGTGTAACATTGCATACAGAACGCAATAAACACTATACAAAAACACTGAATGGACTAGTCCTGAATTTTAACCTGCTCGCTAGCTGCGCCGGAACCCAAGCCTGACAGCAGGCAGTTGCTTTGCCGGTGTCTGGTGGCTTTGTGCATAGCGAGTGCGCTTCCAAACCAAGCACTCCGACTTAGATTTCCGGCGAGTTTTTGCGGGAAGAATATTTACTGGGTGAAACACCATTTCGTTCGTTTCCGTTCGTTCCGAGGGAACATGTACAGGGACATCATTTTATTTTCACTAACATTTTTAATATTAACCTGGCTATACCTCTGGATCAACGCCGTTTGCTACCTCTTTCCACGACTGGAGTTCGATGATACTGGCGTAATATACAGACAAATCACTTTACTAGGTATAGAAGGGAAGAAAAGTAGTTCATCCATTTACGTAAACTAGGAAATATCGCGATTTTGAGTTTGGTCATTTTCATTAGGTTTTTGTTTAATCAAAAAAACAGTACTGTATTAACAATGAGTGTTTTTACTTACGAACTGAGCTTTTCATTCGGACGTATTCATTATGCAGTGTATATTATACTGTCTACTGCACATTAGCCTACAATATAGAGAATAAAGTTAAATTGAAAAATAATCATAATGTGGATATTTAAACACATTTTTGAAAATGGTGGCCGTTCATTTCGATACAGGCTTCAGTTCTAATGTGCATATTATCGCACTATAGACTATTGTACCTAATCCCAATTACCAGTTTCGTTCTTCGTACTAGTAACTCATGTTGAAATAATTCTGTACCTACTATATAAAAGATTATCTTACGTACTATAAATTCAATCTTCACTTCTACCCGATCCGAAAAGATAAAATTACTCAGACATGCTATCTACTGTCCGTGCAAGTGGTTATGTCGTAGGGTCGTAGAAAGGAGGGAAATCACGTGACAGTTAATTGCTTAACGAAGCCCTTTTATTTAAGTTATTTTAAACAGTTGTATAATATTACGTAGACGTCCAATTCCTAACAGAAATTAATGTTCTCAGAAAAGAGTTAAGACAGCCCAGCCACTAGCTCGCGAATAAAAGCTGGTGGGGGAAATCGGGATATGACGTAGGCAAATGGACGACAGTATCTGTGCGAAAATGATTCGATATCGAAAGCTCTTTCGTCACTGGAAAACGCGAACATATTTTTGGAACGTACTGTTTACTATGACAGTAAAGCTACTATGTCTGTATATGGGGTCTTAGATCTGTGTGGGGGAGGGTTGAATTTCATTAGTAGATCGAGTGCGAGTGAAGTACATACAAAAACTCAGGTACAATATAAATTGAAGTAAAAATAAAATGATGTCCCTGTATAAGGGCGCGTAATGAAAACACAATAGTCAGAGTAAAGAAATGTATCTCGGCATTGGCAAAAACAGAAAGATGTTTATTTCCGCAGAGCATAGTATAATGTATATCAAAAATATTTTATGCTCGACCATGCCGAAATGTAGTAATTATACACCTGGTAGCAGCCCTTTAATGGACCGCATTAAAGTACACCTATTCATTAAAGTTCAGGTGTTCCACCAATCAGAAAATACCATTGTAACAATATGAAAGCGCAAGTATCGATTTTTCTCGGATATGCAATCTAAAGATAATTTCACAATAAATCACCTATATTTCAAATAAAGTCAGTTCTCTTACTATAATAATTAGCTTTAATTGTAAATAATATTCAAATAAATTCAATTTGTCATCTCGTTTTTTAATGTCTAATTCAATTTCAAGGTTATATTAAGATTAATGTTTATTATACTCTCTAGATTATATCAAGGTCATTGTCGACATTCGTTTCTCGGAAAAAATCAATACTTTCGCGTCTGCGCACATCTCACAATTTACGAGGTATTGCCCAAGGTCAGTTCCGCTCCTCAGTCAGATAAGAATAACATGAATACTTATGAATAATTTCAAGTTAGAAATATGGTCGAGCATAAACAGTCGTATGAAACTTGACTATAATGGTAATTAAGACGCTCGTATGAAAATTATGAAACTCGCTTGCGCTCGTTTCATAAACATACTCGCGTCTTAATTACTACCATTATAGGCTCGTTGCATAATGTACTATTACAATGTAGGTGCTATGTCAAATTGAAATTAATAAATTATCATAGATTCCGCGAAACCAACCCACTCCGTGTTTTTAATAAACCTGTTTGCACTTAGATACCCAGTAGTACAGCGAGTGACGAACACACGTATTCGAATGGAATAATTATCATTATCATGAGAGTAATGAGTCCACCGTTGTGGCTGAGGTATTAGCGAGTCTAACTCCGAACCCAGCGGTCCCGGGTTCGATTTCCGGTCAGGACGAGTTGCCTGGGTGAGGTTTTTTCGGAGTTTTTCCCCTCACTCCTATGGATATCAGGTAACTTTAACCGGCGATTGGAACCCCACTCATCTTCGCCACTTCTTTCCTCCCCCATCATCCTTTCCTCATCATCTCGTTTCTGGTTTTTCAGATCACTCTACCGGCGGCCTTCCGAAGCTGCTGACTCTCTCGACCGGCCTCCGTGGAATGTAGTTCAGCGATGTTGGATGGCTTCTGCAATGGCACCCGAGGCGGACCTACTTGGGGGAGAAGTTTCTCCTCGGACCGACAGAGGGGCCTTGGGGGAAGTTGCCGAACCAGAAATGGTATATGGATTCTGTCGGCTGTAGGGACCGGTCGTTAAGGGAGTCATGTGGTTAGGGCGGTGCGCGTAGGGGATCTGTGGCACGCAACTCATTCCATATCGAGGGTCAGCGCAATAGATCTCAATAGGTCACAGTGCTGGGCCATCCGTGTCCCCCTCAGTTAAATTCCATTCCATTCCATAAGAGTGATGGGTTAAAGATATGTGGATGAAACTGGAGTTGAAATGAATGAAAGAATTTCGAGGGAAGACGACTGCATAGCATTATTAAGCAGTAGCGTTCTTGTAACTCGATTAAGAGGGAAGTATATGATATTTTTATTGAATTTGGTATTCCCAAGAAACTAGTTCGATTAATTAAAATGTGTCTCAGTGAAACATACAGCAGAGTCCGTATAGGTCAGTTTCTATCTGATGCTTTTCCAATTCACTGCGGGCTAAAGCAGGGAGATGCACTATCACCTTTACTTTTTAACATCGCTCTAGAATATGCCATTAGTAAAGTTCAGGATAACAGGCAGGGTTTGGAATTGAACGGGTTACATCAGCTTCTTGTCTATGCAGATGACGTGAATATGTTAGGAGAAAATACACAAACGGTTAGGGAAAACACGTAAATTTTACTTGAAGCAAGTAAAGCGATCGGTTTGGAAGTAAATCCCGAAAAGACAAATATATGATTATGTGTCGTGACGGGAATATTGTACGAAATGGAAATATAAATATTGGAGATTTATCCTTCGAAGAGGTGGAAAAATTCAAATATCTTGGAGCAACAGTAACAAATATAAATGACACTCGGGAGGAAATTAAACGCAGAATAAATATGGGAAATGCGTGTTATTATTCGGTTGAGAAGCTCTTATCCAGTCTGCTGTCCAAAAATCTGAAAGTTAGAATTTATAAAACAGTTATATTACCGGTTCTTCTGTATGGCTGTGAAACTTGGACTCTCACTCTGAGAGAGGAACATAGGTTAAGGGTGTTTGAGAATAAGGTGCTTAGGAAAATATTTGGGACTAAGCGGGATGAAGTTACAGGACAATGGAGAAAGTTACACAACACAGAACTGCACGCATTGTATTCTTCACCTGACATAATTAGGAACTTAAAATCCAGACGTTTGAGATGGGCAGGGCATGTAGCACGTATGGGCGAATCCAGAAATGCATACAGAGTGTTAGTTGGGAGACCGGAGGGAAAAAGACCTTTAGGGAGGCCGAGACGTAGATGGGAGGATAATATTGAAATGGATTTGAGGGAGGTGGGGTATGATGATAGAGACTGGCTTAATCTTGCACAGGATAGGAACCGATGGCGGGCTTATGTGAGGGCGGCAATGAACCTTCGGATTCCTTAAAAGCCATTTGTAAGTAAGTAAGCGTTCTTATAACTGCGGTACCTTTATAATCCTCAGAAATTAATATTCTCTTACCCCTGCGGTAGCCGAGTGGCCAGACCTACAGCCATTCCCACACAGGTGGTCCGGATTCGAGTCCCGGTCGGACCCAGGATTTTTGTTTGAAATGTCCATATCAATATTTCTCCACTTCGCCATCATACCATAGCTTTTCTCGAACGCCGGCTGTCGACGCACGAAGGGGGCTGGCCTAGGGACAAATGTGGTTGCTTGTTCGAAACCTGGGTACATAGCGAACTTTAGTGTAGTCAGCCGGTTTGGATTTGGGAATGCGACTAGCTTGAGGGTTAGCGCAATAGATCGTGAAAGGTCACAGTGCTGGGTCATACTGTCCCCCTCCTAAAAATTCCTTTCCATAATATTACCTTGCTTGCGTAATTCTTTTAAGAAAGAGATATGAACCCAGAATAGCAATCTTCATGAAACAGTTTTGTCTTGTTTACGTACTAAATAATTACAATCGTACAATCGTTCCTTTTTTGACGTGGTTCCACTATTAGTATGAGTTACTAAACTATTAATTTTCCTTCCTTTTTCTTTTTTCGATTACCCCTAGGTACATAGGAGGATCGAAAAGTAACGCACAACAATTTTCTGTGGCAACGTATTTAATAGGTAAGCAAAACGAAATAATGCACAAGAAAGTTAAAGATTTTACCTATTTTTCAACATAGGAAAAAAGTCTCTCGACACATTTCTTCAATCGTGACACCACATTCAGAACACCTCGTTCATAAAACTCCGTTTTCAGAGCGTATAGCCACCTGCGCAAGACTGATTTCACTTCATTCGAACAGAAGCGTTAGCCTCCTAGAAAATTCTTTATTGGGCCGAAGACGTGAAAGTTACACGGTGCACAGTCTGGACTGTAGGTTGGTTGATTACCGCCTCAATACCTCTTACACTGGGTGGTGTTGCAGCGGTCACTGTTCGACCGGAACGTGCTTCGTCGGTGGCCCTCTTCGAAGAACCTGCACCACCTGGAGATGTTGCTACAGCACCATACGTACACCTTCAACATTTCCCTGTGGATTTCACTCGAAGTTTTTCGTTTTTCCCACAAAAAAACGGATTACACAAGTTAGACGATGCTAGCACATACGCCATCTTTACTCGGTAGTTACCACTCGTTGCGCCAGGGTGACACCTGATCGAGCTATTGCTGTCTGTAGCGCAAGATTTAAACTAACTATCTGCCAACTTTGAACGTTCTAACCGAAATAGTATTCCGTAAAAAATTGTTGTGCGTTACTTTTCAAAACTCACTCATACTTATGCAAGAATAAATCAGATTAGTAAATGTTATCTTATCGTCATCTCACGTTTAAATTTTCGCGGTAAGCAATGGTCTAGAGCTGGAATCTCATCTAGGGCTTGAATGTTTCCCCTTAACGTTATGTAATTCATTAACTCTTTTTGTATAGAATACATTTATTTATGAATGGTTGATCCGAATTTGTTGATTATAAGATTAAATTACCTTAGGGATAACAGCGTAATGTTGTCTTAGGTGAAGGCCCGACTTCATACTTTCCTACGTCAAAGGAGTTCCGCATAGTGTGTAGCTATATCATGTGAAATATGAAAGTCTAGAGATCTTAAAGGGGAACACAACACATACAATTAGTATTAGATGAGTGTTATATAACTGAGATTAGCTTATTTTAAATCGAATGGTGCAACGTTAATCTCTCGACAATAATTAGAAGTCGAGTTATTCGTAATTTAAGATTTCCCGCGTGACGTCAGTAAGCCAGACCGTGGCTAACGAGAATAGTGATGGAAGAAATAAATTAAATACCGATATATTGATATTGCAATATATTGCAAACCTAATTTCGATAAACGATATATATCGCAGAAAATATATCGATATATCGAACGATTATCGATATATCGCTATTCCGTAAGCAAATTGCATTTTCAGGGGTACATTTACTACATTAAAATAAAATTACTTAAATTTTAATATTCCTTTTTACCATTGAAATTAACATGATAACAGTCAAGAACATACATGTAAAATTGTAACAATAAACAATACATTTTCAATACTATATGATGTAGGTTCTAACCTAAATCAAAATTATGGTGGAGGCAAGGGGGCTTAAATGATATAGTGGGAAAGAGTTAAGTGAACTTTACATTGTTGAGTATTTGATATTGGAACACAATTCAATTATTTTAATGTTATATAAGATTCAATCCAGGACACAGATATAATGCTCTTTCTACCTAACAACGTAATCATTTTTAAATGTAAGTAAACAGAACTTGTAATTATTTTTAAATGTAAGTAAACCGTACTTAGAATGTTACAAGTTTTAACAAACTTCACAGTTGATTTGATGCAATCCTTCTATAGTAAGTTCCCATTGGAAGTTATTGTTACATTCCAACATTTCAAACAACAATGTTGATGATTATAGGGATAGAATTTTTATGCAGTAAAAGATATAAAAAGAAAACAATGTCAGCACCAGGTTGTGCATAGAAATCATAGACGTAAACAAATGGCACATCGATATTAAATCCTTGTTTCTTTTTCCATTTCAGAATATAGAAATAAAAGCTTTGATACCCGTTTTGAAGTCAGACGGTTCCCTTTCAGGGTGGGAGTTGCTCTCCTGCCTTGGAGAACATTAATAACAATATTAAAACAGTAGTAGATAAACCTCCCGTCTGTCTCACGTTCGCACAGGCTGCATTTTGAATTTGGTGCTGCATATTAAACAGTTTGAATTCGAATTCCAGTCCAGCCAATTAGAACAAGGTATTGAGTGGGTTGCACAATTATGTAACTGTCCACCTTCAGTTGCGCCAACTCTCGGGAATTATCGGAGTTGTCTAGTGTGGATTTTGTTGTTGTTATTGATAATGATAATAATTCCACAAAAAAAAATCGATCAATTTATGAGAAAACCGATATAGTATACGATATATTGAATCAAAATTTCGATATCGATATATCGTTACATCGAAACGAAAATATCGGTATTTCGTTAAACCGATATATAGTTCCCATCTCTAAACGAGAAAGACAGGCTTCGACACGAATCGGAGTCACGTCATTAACATGGTCTAGCCATGGCCATCTTGACAATCGCCTAGTATAAATGCATCATGGTCTAGCCATGGCCATCTTGACAATCGCCTAGTATAAATGCATATTCAAAGTTCTAAAAAACAAAGGAATTACTATATTAAATTCAATTTAAACGTGCACTTACGATATTACCTACATTATTCTTCACACAGAAATATATAAACTTTTCAATAAACAAAAATATCTATATATTTATAATAATAATAATAATAATAATAATAATAATAATAATGATAATAATGATTTATTTTAGCTGGCAGAGTTAAGGCCGTAAGGCCTTCTCTTCCGCTCAACCAGCAGAAAGTGTATATACATATGCAAGAACTTACAAAGAATTCAACAATTTGATTTAGATGAGAGTTACATGTATACAAGAGTTATTTACGAATTAAACAACAAAATACTATGAACTATTAATTAAACACTGAAATAAACTGTGTAGCAGAATTAAACTAAAATACATAGAATGTTAATATATTTCAAATGATATTAGATAATAGAAAGAGATTATTATGAGACAATTTTGAAAATACAGCACAATCAGGATGATGTCTAAAGAAAAAAGCAACAGTGTAGTCAGTAATATTTTAAATCAGTATGATTGGAGTGAAATGCTAATAAGGTTATCTTTTAAGCTGTTCTTAAAGGTGTTTGTTGTCTTGCAGCCCCTAATACTTTGTGACAAGGAATTCCAATGACGCGAGGTGGATATTGTAAAAGATGAGGAATAACAAGATGTTCTATGAAGAGGTATTATGGCACACATTTAAAACGTTTTTATCAATTACTACAATAATAAGAATTTCAACCGTCAACTTTCAAGCTAATTATTGTTGGGCGCATTCACTACAAATTTCAACACCTACTGTCTTCTTATCCAGTTTCCATCATCTTAACCAACTATATAACATAAAGGAAATGTGTTCTATAGAGGATACATTTCATGTACATCAAAAAGGACGAAAAATTGAAGCTGTTTTCACAATAACCCCGCTTTACGGTACCAATATACACAACTCAAAATTTCAGTGCTAGGAAATAGGAATACTAATTTCATTGAAATAACTATTTTCTCTTGCACATCCTAGGAAATATCTGTGTAGCCGGCTATTTCAGTTGAACACAGATTGATGAACATTACTGTACTTTATTTACGTCTTAATCTATTTCAATTCAGGGCAGATATGAAGTCCTGTCATGAGTCGGATAGCATTTTACAATACTGGTTACCAAAATCGGACAAACTCATAACCAGGCTTCGAGACTTGGGACCCGATACAATAAATCTGTGGTGTTCGGGTATAAGTCATTTTTTTGTCCAGGTGGAATTTTGTTCCCCAGATGAACACATAAGTTAAATTATACAAGTGAGTGTGCAAAAATCAAAGAATACAAGCAGTTGATGTGTTTTATTTGTGTAGAAAATTATTTGTAATAAGGGTTCCAAGTTTAATTTTCATTTATCTCCGAACTCATTTTTATGACTTATCTCCCTTTACCCAAACACCACAGAAATTTACTCTGCATGTACTTTAGGTCGTTGACTCGCTGCAGGTAGTGAAAGGTAGAGATTTGTTCAGGTAACAACGTGCTATTTAGGGTAGAGTACGGTAGTATGGGGAAACTTACATATATGTACATTCTGAAAGTAAATATACATTACACAACGACAATGTCAAAAGAATGTGAAAATAATTTATTCTCCTGTCTTTTACAACATCATCACGTCGCATGACGTGATAGGAGCAAAACGAAAAAACATAACATCATTGCAGTCTCTAAGGGCCGTATTCATAGACATTTTTAGCGCGGGCTTCCGGTGGATGATCAGCGTTTTTCGTATTCATAAACCAGTGTTAGCGATATGATATGATTTGAATTCTGTACAAGTAACCAGTGGATAGCCGGGGCTAGCTTAGTACGCTCGTAGCGCGTGCTGCGAAAGTCTATGAATAGCACCCTAAGAGACTAATTTGCTGTTTATATTACACAAAGTTCCATATCCGTTATTTTTACATAAAATTGATTTCCACTTCTATTTTACACGTTCAGTAACCGGTGTACTTGGTGTCTCATTAAATCTCTGTCATTTCCTCAACTAATTTGAGGGCTTCCGGCATCTCTTGCTCTGACTTTTCTAACCGTGTAGTAGTTGCAGACACAGTTTGAAAATGGGTTTGTATGAAAACCAAATTATTCGTCAGAACCTTCAAATCCAGAGCGTTTTTCTTTGCGTAGGCTATTTGTTGGCATTCATTCTACAGTACCCCCACCCACTGTACGCTTTGCCACTATACTCAGTACGCCGTTATGCTGATTTCTCACTAAACTACTCTACTGGGTCCGAAGTCTCGAAGCCTGCTCATAACAGTGATAACTGACCGTGAGAAAATGGTGGAATATCGAACGGGAAAAGGAACTGCCCCGACAGATTCTTTGTCCAATATGAACTTCATCTGAAGCTAGGAAAACATCATTATTCCATTGTGCTACAGATCGTAAATCGGTCTGAGTCCAGACTTGGACTGCTGTTCTTTCTGAGAACCTCTACCACCAGCACATCGAAACTGAGTCCACTCAGAATGAGGGATATATCTCTCGAAGTACTTTTTATCTGCCTTTTTTCTGTCTCATCCCCAGCCTCCATTTCCAAGTTACCGGTTTATACTTTCCACCTTTTTTACGAAATATAATTCCCTGCTTCTTCCTGCTCGAAGGGTGAGTCGGCCACGTTTCTTTTTTATTTTATTCGCTATAATTTTCCACTTTCCCTTTTCCTATCTTCTTGCACGCTTCCGCCAAATTGTTTCCTCGACACAGGTAAATTTGAAGGTACAGTTCTAGATGTCTTGCCTAACGTAAAATTTAACTGTATAGTTTTGGGTGGTTCATACACGTATATAAACATATTAGCATAATTTAAGTCTAATATATTAATCAAATACATTTTCATCTCTAAACATTCATTTATTATCAATTATTTCATTCATTTACAGTTTTCTACCAAAGAGCAGGCGTTTCACTGCAAATCTACCTTTCTCCAAACTTTTGGGTATTTTCCGCGTACCCCTTAGTCTCCGCATATTAACCATGTATCTTAATGTTGTTTATGCTCGACCATGCTGAAATGTAGTAATTATACACCTGGTAGCAGTCCTTTAATGCATGTCATTAAAGTACACCTACTCATTAAAGTACAGGTGTTTTCAGTCAATGACAACTCAGCTTACAGGTGTTCAGCCAGTGACAAGTCAGCTTTGTACCGTTATAAAACCGCAAGTATCGATTATTCTCGGATGTGCAATCGAAAGAGAATTAGCGAAAAGTCACGGAGGCTGGAAATCCAATACTGTCGCAGAAGGTTATGTTCTGTTACTATAATAATTAGCGTTAATTGTAAATAATATTCAACTAAATTCAATTTATCATCTCGTTTTTCAATGTCGAATTCAATAATCAAGGTTATACCAAGTTTAACGGGATTACACAAGGTCAATGACATTATTGTTCCTCGGAAAAAATCAATACTTTCGTGTCTGCGCACATCTCACAATTCACTAACTAGAACAAGGTCACTTCCGATCTTGTCAGATACAAATAAAATGTATACATCTGAATAATTTCAAGTTAGAAATATGGTCGAGCATAAAAAGTCGTATGAAACTCGCCTACAATGGTAATTAAGAAGCTCGTATGAAAATTATGAAACTCGCTTGCGCTCGTTTCATAAACATCCATACTCGCTTCTTAATTACTATCATTAAAGGCCCGTTGCATAATGTACTATTACCGTTTGATATCTTTTCCTGCTCAGAAACTTTCTCCCGTTCACCTAAACCAGTGGTCGTCAGCACTCGCTGAAATGTGCAATGGGTACGCAGTGCCGTCCCATGTAAACTGTCGTGCAACAGGGAGAGATAGAGAGCATACCCAATACCCGCTACTATAGTGCACTGCGTTTTCCGCGGGTAAGAGAGGCTAGCCCCAGCGTGCTCTGTGCTGACGACCCCTGACCTAAACTGTCGGTGCATCCTTTGCAGTTTTTCTTGGAAAGATAAATGCTACAGTTTCCCGCTGTTTTCGCACACCACTCTCTCTTTCGCATCTTAGAAGATCTCAGGAGGCCCCAGCGTGGAGATGAGGAGAGTGGATTTCACTAATTAGGCCCTCCGGACTTCACCGAAATGAGTCACAATGGTTAAGTATAAATTATTCTAACAGGGTTTTTGACTACAACAGAAACCGTGACATCCCAATTAGCATTGTCCCTATTATTATTATTATTATTATTATTATTAATATTATTATTATTATTATTATTATTGTCATTATTATTATTACTATTATTATCTTATTTATATTGTTATTATTATTATTATTATTATTATTATTGTCATTATTATTACTATTATTATCTTATTTATATTGTTATTATTATTATTATTATTATTATTATTATTATTATTATTATTGGCATTATAATAATTATTGACAATTATTGTTGGCATTATTCTTATGATTATTGCTATCAATATTATCATTACCTACTTACTGTAAGTCTAGCGTTAATATTTTTATTGTTAAAGTTCACGTCTATAAATTCCCATTACCATTATTACCTGTGCTTATTCTGGACAGATATGTAGGCAAGACTTAGGCGCCTTGTTAACTCCACATGCGCAATGCACTATATCTGAACTTAGTAAAATTAAAATTAGGTGGCCCAAATTTTATTTTTGGAACTGTACTATATCATCATATACAAATGTAATATCACATTAGTTTGCTAGGATAAAACATGAACACTTACGAATTATTATTATTATTATTATTATTATTATTATTATTATTATTATTATTATTATTATTATTATTATTATTATTATTTAATGGCTTTTAAGGAACCCAGAGGTTCATTGCCGTCCTCACATAAGCCTGCCATTGGTCCCTATCCTTAGCAAGATTAATCCAGCCCTCTTAGCCCCAAATATTTTCCTAAGCACCTTATTCTCAAACACCCTTAATCTCTGTTCCCCTCTCAAAGTGAGAGTCCAAGTTTCACAACCATACAGAACAACCGGTAATATAACTGTTTTATACATTCTAACTTTCAGATTTTTTGACAGAAGACTAGATGATAAGAGCTTCTCAACCGAATAATAACAGAAATTTCCCATATTTATTCTGCGTTTAATTTCCTTCTGATTGTCATTCATATTTGTTACTGTTGCTCCAAGATATTTGAATTTTTCCACCTCTTCGAAGGATAAATCGCTAATTTTTATAGTTCCATTTCGTACAATATTCTGGTCACGAGACATAATCATATATTTGTCTTTTCGGAATTTACTTCAAAACCTATCGCTTTACTTGCTTCAAGCAGAATTTCTATGTTTTCCCTAATCGTATGTGGATTTTCTTCTATCATATTCACGTCATCCACATAGACAAGAAGCTGATGTAACCCGTTCAATTCCAAACCCTCACTGTTATCCTGGACTTTCCTAATGGCATATTCTAGAGCGAAGTTAAAAAGTAAAGATGATAGTGCATTTCCCTGCTTTAGCCCGCAGTGAATTGGAAAAGTATCAGATAGAAACTGCCTATACGGACTCTGCTGTAAGTTTCACTAAGACACATTATTATTAGTACAGTCGCGTGGGGTGACTTTGTGCCATGAGGGTGACTTTGTGCCATGAGGGTGACTTTGTGCCATGAGGGTGACTTTGTGCCATTTTGTGCCATTCGCACATTTCATAAAAAAAAACGTAAGGAAGTAGTCTTTAAAACCTTGTCACGGTCTTAAAGAATACTTCCATATGTTTTTCGCGAATGGCACAATGTCACCCTCATGGCACAAAGTCACCCACGGCGACGGCATTATTATTATTATTATTATTATTATTATTATTATTATTATTATTAAGTTTGAATAGTGCAAGCGGAAAGGATTGTGATACAAATTATGTGTGAAGAAAATATGATTTAGGAAAATATGCTGATAAGTTATCACAATAATTATGCAACTGCAAACTGCTCTGCGAAGGAAAGATAATATTACTTTATTAAAATGAGTAAGAATATTAATTTATGTCCTGCATACGTATCTAATACGTAATTAAATGCAAATTATACACAGTATATTACCAAGCTATGTAACAGTCAGTGTGTTTTACTACTTTGCCTCTAATATTACTACCACTAACAACAATGCAGAATTATACAACACGCCAAAGAAGATTACAAAAAATGAATAAATAAAAGCTGTAAATATAAATCACAAGTTTAATGTGGAACTAGTGTTCATATATTCACAGTAATGCACCTACCCTTCCTCGTTGGTGCGAGGTGGAGTATTCTGTAATTAAACCGAGAGAATAGCTTTCTTGCTAAGTACTCGGCCTCCCAGGTCGAGTGGTCACCGTGATAGCAATATATTCGAATATTACAGGTTGCAACTCGACTGAGGGCGATGAAAGCATTAGTCATTACCGTGCCTTGAGAAATGAAGTAAAGTTGGTTGTCGCATGTTTTAGATTTACCTGGCTAGAATATTGGATTTTCATGTTGAAGATCTAAGTTTACTTTATAATACAATAGGCCTATATAGAGGCATATTTTTTCGAAATACTTCAGTTTCCCGTTCAACCAATACAATATAATATAATATAATATAATATAATATAATATAATACAATATTAGTACATTATGCAACGAGCCTATAATGGTATTAAGACGCGAATGTTTATGAAACGAGCGCAAGCGAGTTTCATAATTTTCAAATTATCATTATAGTCAAGTTTCATACGACTATTTATGCTCGACCATATTTCTAACTTGAAATTATTCATAAGTATTCATGTTATTCTTATCTGACTGAGGAGCGGAACTGACCTTGTGCAATACCTCGTAAATTGTGGGATGTTCGCAGACGCGAAAGTATTGATTTTTTCCGAGAAACAAATGTCGACATTGACCTTGATATAATCTGGAGAGTAAAATAAACATTAATCTTGATATAACCTTGAAATTGAATTAGACATTGAAAAACGAGATGACAAATTGAATTTATTTGAATATTATTTACATTTAGCGCTAATTATTATAGTAACAGAACTGACTTTATTTCAAATATAGGTGATTTATTGATTTATTGTTGTCTTTCGATTGCATATCCGAGAATAATCTATACTTGCGCTTTCATATTGCTACAATGGTATTTTCTGATTGGTGGAACACCTGAACTTTAATGAATAGGTGTACTTTAATGAGGTCCATTAAAGGGCTACTACCAGATGTATAATTACTACATTTCGGCATGGTCGAGCATAAAATATAATATAATATAATATAAGCTTATGAATATACACCATGTCCACACTAACAGTCTTACTAATAAACCGTATATAGTTTTTATACCAGACTTATGCAGAGTTGGGACAGAAAACTTTACTAATAAAACATGCATAAGCGATGGATGTATAAACAGTCTGTAACTATACAATGGAAATTGCTTTGCAGTAGTTATATACACGAAACCCCTTGTTTAAGCGTTCTATATAGAGAAAAAATGGCCGCCTCTCTAACAGCTGTTCATATCGACTATCATTTTTTGATTATGGTTGCCTTGTAACCACAGAAGAACAAACCAAAGAGCACAGAATATTTAGAATAATATTGCTATAGCTTGTACTCTGTGACCAAATTATAGTGTGGTAATCGATTAGAGCCAGTTGTGCTATCGATACTTAATACGCCACACTAGAGCGCTCTACCGGATGCAATAGAGAACCTCAGATATTCTATTATCTTTCGTAATGATGTAATGACGAAACTATGACGTAGCCGTGTAACAGTTATACTGTTATATACGACGTATGTAGTGATTAATTACTAGTAAAGAATTTACACGCGACTTATAAACGAGCTACTCATTGTATAAGACAGTTTAACGTCTGTATATAGAGTTTTTATTAGTAAGACCGTAAAGGTATACAGAAAAAATAGCTTATAATTTCACAGCCGTATATTATAATTCTTTCAGATAAAGCTCAATCAATAGAACAACTCTCCAAGATTTCGTTTCATACCTTTTCCATGGCCATTGTTGTGTGCAATGTCTATTTCAAACTTATTATTGATACAATGTCATTGTTGTGTGAAATGTTTCGTTTCAAGCTTATTGCTGCATGAATGGAAATTTGCATTTATCAGTCTAGTTCCTTGTCAATAGAGATGTGGACGGTACAGCAAAAAGTTCAATGCGTGCTCTAGTTTGCAGCATTGAATTCAGTTACGCGTGTTCAGTGGCGCATACGGAGGGACTGGAATGTGGCTCCTCCTACACGCAAATCCATTTACTAGTGGGATAGAACTCTACGAGGTAATGGAAGCTTGATTTCAAAGACAGGGAAACATTTTAAAAAGCATGTGGCTGTGGCTGAAATGACTGTGGATCAGGTGCGTGAATCATTTGCTAGAAGCCCACGTAAATCAATTAGGCAGGCTAGTAGGGAACTGCAGATCCTCGTTCAACAGTTCACAAGATTCTACGCAAACGTCTCCGTATGCGTGCTTACAAACTTCAGCTCCTTTATTAACTCAAACCAGATGATTGTCGCCATAGAGTTAATTTCTGTGATGAGATGATTGTCGCAAGAGAGTTAATTTCTGTAATGAGATGATTGTCGCAAGAGAGTTAATTTCTGTGATGAGATGATTGTCGCAAGAGAGTTAATTTCTGTGATGAGATGATTGTCGCAAGAGAGTTAATTTCTGTAATGAGATGATTGTCGCAAGAGAGTTAATTTCTGTGATGAGATGATTGTCGCAAGAGAGTTAATTTCTGTAATGAGATGATTTTCGCAAGAGAGTTAATTTCTGTGATGAGATGATTGTCGCAAGAGAGTTAATTTCTGTGATGAGATGATTGTCGCAAGAGAGTTAATTTCTGTAATGAGATGATTGTCGCAAGAGAGTTAATTTCTGTGATGAGATGATTGTCGCAAGAGAATTAATTTCTGTAATGAGATGATTGTCGCAAGAGAGATAATTTCTGTGATGAGATGATTGTCGCAAGAGAGTTAATTTCTGTAATGAGATGATTGTCGCAAGAGAGTTAATTTCTGTGATGAGATGATTGTCGCAAGAGAGTTAATTTCTGTGATGAGATTATTGTCGCAAGAGAGTTAATTTCAGTGATGAGATGATTCGGGGTATCGATGAAAATCCCAGATATGTCGATTAGTTACTATCCAGTGATGAAGCAATCTTTCTCGTTTGCGGGAAGGTTAATCGTCATAATTGATGCACATGGGGTTCTCAGAATCCCTACAGAGTGATTGAACGTGTTTATGCACTACATAAGTTATTATATAATCAACAATAGTCTTTTGTGCGAGATCGTGCGTATTTGCTTGGTTTCCGCACAAAACCAACCCGCGGTAAGTCTAAAATTCCACATTCAGTATTCCCAACCGAACACACATAACAATTTCCCTCTTCTTACCGCTTAAGTGACATATTCACTTTACTGCTTTAGGCTTTTAACATATTATTTTTAGAGACCTTCAATATAGTAATAATTATAAATTGCAAACTTAGTACTGCAATTTCACCAAAATTGCACTGTTAATTATTGTTTTTAAATATTTGGAAAAATTAAGTAAACTCTACAACTCCACTAAAGTTACTGTATTTCGTGATGTATGTAACATTAAGGAAGCCGTTTGTTTTAAGTTCGCATTTATAGACTGGGGAAAAAAAAAGACAGACGTATATCACGACCTGCTGGAATATAGTAAACACAGAAAACATTTTAAAGCAACAATGTTGAAGATAGATATTTTTGTTTTCCAAAATTGCCGTCATTGAACACAAACCAAGATGGAGATTTCATTGCAACTAATTAGAAATTTCTCTTCGCACAAAATAATGTACGATACACGAGCGGTATGTTTTCTTTCAATTCTCGGAAATTACAAAAGCTCAACTATGTTTCGCTTTTTCAAACTTTTCCTCGAACATGAAAACTTCAACATACCGCTCTTCTAACGCATATTACTATTCTTCATCTCTAATCAACAATAACAATCTAATTTGTCAAGCGACGATAAAAGAAAAACAAAAAAAAAATGTTAGAACAAATAAATGAGATGTATAAGCAAGTGAATACTATGTCAGGTTTAAGTATCATAATAAATATAGGTGCAATTTGAAATTTCAAAGGGAAGTTGGAGAAGATGGGGTGAAATCTAAAAGGCAATTAAAATTAGTTTTAAACTTTTCCCTCAATATCTAAATTGACGTGTTTTTTTTAATTAAATTAAACTGGGATAAGTAGTTATTTAGATTGGTACGTTTTGAAATTAAAGCCTCATATTATCATATATCGTATATTATATACTTTTATTTCCTACGGTATATTCTTACTTATTCGTATGTATAAAGCCTGACGTTATTTCATGTTGATTTCTCGTGCATTTCTTAAGAGAAAATTCCGCGACGCGACGCAGGGAGTCTCGAATGTCCCATCCTCCGCTACTGAGGTCGTGTTACAGCGGAGGGTATCGACCCACGACCGTATCAATTACCTCGTCGTCTCAATTAGCAGCTCTTGCAGCTGTCTGTTTATTTTTCAATTATCTATTCCCTTTTCTTCTCTTTCTGTCTGTCAATTAATCCTGACTTTCTAGCTGCAGTGCAAACCACCTTTCGAGTAGGCAACCCTTCCCACGTGTGATGACGTCGTATTTAATCCCCTGAACTCTTCAAATACATCGTCCATTAAAGAAAAGATATTTGAAGGACTAGAGTCTCGGATTTCCACACAGCAGACCTGGCTTAATATCACGGCAAATCCAACTATAAGCAAAACCAATATTATGATTTTTCTAAAGCTACACCCTCTTTCTGACAACATACTGCCAGTTCTCTGCAATCTATTTTATTTATTTATTTATTTATTTATTTACTTAGTTACTTACTTAGTTACTTATTTACTTATTTATTTATTTACTTATTTATTTATTTTTATTTATTTATTTATTTATTTATTTATTTATTTATTTATTTATTTATTTATTTATTTATTTACCTACTAACTTATTATTTACTTATTTACTGACTTACTAATTTATTGATTTAGTAATCATTTTTTGATTAACTTACTCACTGATTTATTTACTTATTTACCTTATTTACCTACTTATTTACTTACTACCTGAGGATTGTGTATGGAGACCAGTCTCTTATTAGAGCGGTCTGTTATAGGAAGCAACTCGAGAGGAGAGAACAAGTAACCTGGGCAGGTAGATTACGCAGAGGGTTGGAGGAAATAGGTATGGGATTTATAATCGGGGAAGATTACAGGAACAGGCGAAATGTCTGGCGGAAAGTCAAGAAACGCCTGAAGGATATAGATAGGCAAATAACAGAAGGGTAATGTATGAATAAGGTTGCTCTGAAGATCCAATCGATGATCAAAACAAATTGGGGAACCGAGTTATACCTCTATAGAGGAAGCAGAGAAGGCAGACTGGGCTTAACCTGGTTTCGTCTAGGAGCTTGGAGGACACTTAAAATCTTCAACGAAAAGGCGAGCGAGAATATGTCCTCTTTGCGGTAGAGGCGAGACATCACACCATATTTTATCGGAGTGTGAAGCCACAGAAGCTCTGAGGAAACGATTCCTGCCAGAGTCCTTCATTACATCTAGCAGGGGGCACTTGGCGACATACGCTATATTAAATAACGCTAAATTCTGTGAGTGTATGGAAACATTTATGGCAAAGGTTCGACAGCTGAGGGTGGAACTGGCTGAGGGGGAGGGGGCCGAGGAAATAAGGGGAAGAGTTATTTATTAGTGTTGTAATGAGTAGTATTAACACTGAGCGAATGAGGTAATTAAAGGATAAAGTTCTTTTTGTATTTATTGTATCTTTTTTTCTATTTGTTTGTTTTTATATTACATGTGTATATGTTTTTTTATGTATTACCTTTATTAAAAACAGCTTAAAAGATAACCTTCTTAGCATTTCACTCCAAACATACTGACTTAAACTATCACTGTTTACATTGTTACTCCTTCCTTTAGACATGCATCTTGATAGTGCTGTATTTTCAAAATTCTCTCATAATAATCTCTTTCTATAATCTAACATTATTTGAAATATATTAACATTCTATGTATTTTAGCTTAATTCCGCTACATAGTTTGTATTTCAGTGTTTAATTAATAGTTCATAGTATTTTGTTGTTTAATTCGTAAATAACTCTTGTATACATGTAGCTCTTATCTAAATCAAATTGTTGAATTCTGTGTAAGTTCATACATATGTATGTATACATTTACGGCCATAACTCTGCCAGCTAAAATAAATTATTATTATTATTATTATTATTATTATTATTATTTATTATTATTATTATATTTAAAATTTGGATTATTTATTTCAGTTTCAATAAGGAATTGAATTGAATTGAATTTTTATATATTATATATTTCACTGTGTTTTTTTCTTTCATATCTTACATTTATTTTATTTTTATTATTTTTGTGAAATTTGGTATGAAGTTAGATTAGTTGTAATTGTAGGAATTAATGATAACGGTAGTAATAATAATAACAATAATAACTGTTGTTTTATTATTTTATTATTATTAGTAGTATTATTTTTGTTTTCTTTGAAGTTTCAAACTGTGCATAGTTACAGCACGAATGACCGTACGGGCTCGTGCGAAGGATCTTGTGTACATGAGTTTGTATAATTGTATACCAATAAATGCATTTCATTCATTCATACTTACATATTTACTTATTTACTACATCGAAACTACCATAAAATATTGGGAGCTGCATACTCTTAGACTGTGTGCACTCTTACTCTACTTGTTGCGTAGAAAATGAACACAATGAAGTTTGATGAGAATTTGGTGGACAGAAAACGAAAGGAAGAAAGAAGACGAATATGACCAAGAGAAAGCGTAGAAGTACAAGAGGAGTGAAGGGGATGGTGGGGAAGAAGGAGAGGGAGAATATGAAAAAGAGAAGAAAATAAGCAGAAGAAAAACCGGATAGCATAGAGGGTGAAGAGAAACGAGGCATGGGAAAGGAAGGATATAGTTAAGGGTTAAGGAAAAGAAGAAAAATAGGATAATAATGATGAGAGAGGATAGAACCAAGAGGAAGATACAGCGAGGAGCAGAAGAAATAGAAAGTACATTAGGAAGAAGAATAATATACAGATGAAAAAGGGAGAAAGAAGACAGAAGAAACAAAGTGAAAGAGAAAGAAGAAAAGAATACTAGGAAGAGGAGGAGTAGACATCCTTGGGGGCCATTACAACTCACTTAACAATAGAAAATGAAAGAAAGAGACTGTAGGAGACTGAACTCAAATTACTGTGATTACCAAACGGGGAGGGGTGCTGGCTAATGAACCAAGACATCGATTGTCTACGTCACAGACGATATTATCAAGTAGGAAAAGTATACTTTTCTCACGCGGGAAGTATCAAAATGACAATAATAAATTGACGGCTACGTGAATTGGAAAAGTATCCGACTGGAACTGGCCTATACGGACTCTGCTGTAAGTTTTATTTAGCGTCTGAATAAAATGAAGGTGATAATGCCGGTGAAATGAGTCCGAGATCCAACACGGACAGGTACCCAGCATTTGCTCATATTGGGTTGAGGGAAAACTCCGAAAAAACCTCAACCAGGTAACTTGACTCGACCGGAATTCGAATCCGGGCCACCTGGTTTCGCGGCCAGACTCGCTAACCGTTACCCCACAGGTGTGGACTTTTCACTGTTGATGGCGTCGATAATTGCTTTCGAAATTTTGGAAATTCCTGCATCGATAAAAGGAACTAGGCTAAAAGAATTTTAGGCCGTGACTGAAAGCTCAAGTCTACACTACATGCTAATAACTAGCAACTAGCTGACTTGTAAACTACACACTAGAGAGCTTTGAACATGTATGCTGGAATCATGGCCTTCTTCATAGACTATTTACTCAAAACCATGAAATTACGGTATATCACTAAGTTAAGAAGGCAGTGTATAAGGTGCTTAGGAAAATATTTGGGGCTAAGCGGGATGAAGTTACAGGAGAATGGAGAAAGTTACAGAACACAGAACTGCACACATTGTATTCTTCACCTGACATAATTATGAACTTAAAATCCAGACGTTTGAGATGGGCAGGGCATGTAGCACGTATGGGCGAATCCAGAAATTCATATAGAGTGTTAGTTGGGAGACCGGAGGGAAAAATACCTTTAGGGAGGCCGAGACGTAGATTGGAGGATAATATTAAAATCGATTTGAGGGAGGTGGGGTATGATGATAGAGACTGGATTAATCTTGCAGAGGATAGGGACCGATGGCGGGCTTATGTGAGGGCGGCAATGAACCTTCGGGTTCCTTAAAAGCCATTTGTAAGTAAGTAAGTATGAACTGAATGGTAATTTCCTGAGACACTAATATAGTTTTGGTCGATGAATTGTATATGTTTTAAATTGAACAGTAATCTGTATAGCTCTATTGATAAATTGTTTGTGTTTGTAATTTGAAGTAGTTTGCATGATATGTATTATCAATTTCTGTATATCACAACAGATTGAATTGCTTATGCCTTAAATTTAATTAACTTCCTTGTTTTGTATTATACATATAGCTCAACTGACAAATGATAGTTTGCGTTTGTAAATTTAATAATCTGATTGTATATTTTTAGTAGAGCCATCGATGTAGCTCAGTCGGCAGACTCGCTGGGCTGCTGATCCGGAGCTGCGTTCGGGCTTGGGTTCGATCCCCCTTTTGCTCTCATTGAATGGTTTCTTCCGAGGTTTTCCCCAGCCGTGGGACTGAAGCCGGATGGTCTATAGCGAGTCCTCGGCATCACTTCATTTCATGCCTTTGATTTGATTACCTGGTTGGGTTTTTCCGAGGTTTTCCCCAACCAAAAGGCAAATGCGGGGTAATCTTTTGGCGAATCCTCGGACCTCACCTCATCATTGCAGAAAATTACTAAATTGTAAAACTGTAAAAATTGTAAGATATTGTAAAAATTTGTAAAAATTGTAATTGTAATATTGTAAAATTTTGACTTGTTCCACATCCCAAAGCTTCATTGCTCATGTAAGCTCTACGGAATAAAATGAATGAATGAATGAATGAATGAATGAATGAATGAATGAATGAATGAATGAATGAAAATGAATTTGAATGAATGAAATAAATGAACGAATGAACGAATGAAAATGAACGAATGAACGAATGAACCAACAATGAATGTTCCAACGTTAACGAAATTCTAATTGAATGAATTTTATTTCCATAGTATGAATGAATGAATTGAATGAATGAAACGTTTAGAAAGATGTACAATTGTAAAAGATCTTTAAAAGATATCTATGAAAATTACGTTTGGATCGTAAATTCTGATGTCAATCCGAAATAAATGTGGAAAAGGTAAAGGCCTGAAATATTACAATATTAAAAAAAATGTAACGCAGGTACGATCAATGTCAATGTTCCAAGTTAACGTGTTATTCTACATTGAACTACATTTTATTTCCAAATTATCAGATTTCAAATAACCCCCAGTTGTTAATGAGGTTTCCATGTTTGTTTAGTGAACAAGTCAACAATCAATTGGAAGCATTTTCGTTTACTACCTACTAGGGTACTTGATTGCTATTCACTAAATAGTGACTTTATATCGTAAAACTGACGTCACATCCGGCTATTTAATCAACAATCTAGATCACTTCAGCTGAAAAATGTAGCTTTTAACACGGCCTTAAAGAAATATCTGGTGAATACCGCAGACCAGAGTTACTTGGAACAAACTTTTGAAGTGGGGACCAAAACTTTTGTTTGTTACGAAAGCCAGAACAGTTCCGACACTTAGGACCATCTTTTAAAATAGACTCTTTCTTCCCTTCTGAAAAACAAATTTGTACTTTCAACAAGTAAAGGTGCATATTTTAATACTAGTATACTTATATTTTAAAATTGAATTAAAGTTCGGTACTTTGGTCCTCTGTTATGAATTCGGGTAGTCCCTGGCTGGGTTACAGGCGCGGCGCCAGATGTGCAGGGAAAAGATGTCGAGAAGCACCACGTATATAGTACTTTAAATCCCTCTTTTGTTGCTGAAAGTAGAGTGGGAAGTCGATAGACGGGTAAGGTAATAAATTTCATAAAATGTCTAATATTGGAGAAAGAGTGAAATTCGATTGCCATGTGTCATTTCTAAAACTCTGAGATTTTAAGCTATAGTGTGATAAGCAATTCCTTCGCATTTTATTTTTTCTTCTGTCTTTTTTGAAGGACCACAAGGGCAGACCTCGAGGACCACAGGTGGTCCGCGGACCATAGTTTGAGAAACGCTGCTGTAGACGACTTCGTACATCATTTTTATCCTTCCCGAGAGAAGATTCGAATCTACGACCGTGGCTCGTAGGAAACGTAAATGTGATATTTAGCGCAATTTTCATAATGGAAAAATTAAAATCTAAAATAGATGCGTCAACATGGATAACAGCGGCAGTTTGTAGTAGCTGCAACGTTCTCCGAGTATCGACCATTTGTCAGGGTTGGATTAGCCGGCACCCTGTCCTGTGGCAGCTGATAAGCTTCTCCGAGGATTGATTGCGTCCCAGTAAGACAACTGCTTCGATTGATTTCTGATAATTAACTGCAAGACTACTTCCGAGGGGTGAACAGATTCTGGCGGCATTGAGTACAACACACTGTAGTGCACGTCGAGGAGGGAGGAAGTTTAGCTAGGATACCTCAAACAACACGAAGGAGAGCAAAGTACTTTTCGTGACCACGTGAGGAGCAGACGAGAAATACAAAACTGTTAATGAGGTGAAGGTAAAGAGAGTAGGAGGAAAATAATTAAAGGAAGAAGAATAGAATAAAAAGAAGAAGAAAGAAGATAGAGAGGAAACGTAGTAGTGAAAGAGAAAGGGTAGATAGTGGTATAGTTTTTTTTTAATTTATTTTATTTAAATCCACCACCATCAGAAGCAGGCTTCCAATTACAGGTGGCTTACATAGATACATAAGGGCTATTCCATATGAAATTGATTAGTAAAAAACCTCGCATTTTTTAATACTCTAATTTTTTCCCTGTTTTTACAAGGTGCTGAGGACAGTGCATTTTCAAAAATATGCTATCGAAAGTATTTCTAAGAAGAGTAGCAGGCCTTACCTTAAGTGACCAAGTGAGCAACAATGAAATAAGACAAACATTAGGAATATATTTAAAAGAGAAAATATATACAAATAAAATTAATTGGTATAATCATATACAAAGAATGGACCATAATTCTATAACAAAACAGGTTTCAAATTATAATCCAAAAGGTTATCGTGACGTAGGACGTCCGGTAACCAGATGGAGAGATTCTCTGAGTCGGAACAGGCCATGAGACAGCCTACCATGATGATGATGATGATGATGATGATGATGATGATGACGATGATGATGATGATGACTATCGAAAGTCAAACGGTTTTCGTACTATTGAGCGACAAATTTAGCGTATTTTATAAAAACAAGCCTCTTTCAGCGCTCAGAACTCTGGAACCATTTTCTGCAGAACATTGAACGAGAGCTCATTTTCAAGCTGACATTTGGTAGGTTGTGTTAAGAAGTAATCCTTATTTTTATTGTATAGGCTACAGAGAGACAGATAATGTGATTTTACTTACTTTTAGGCTTTTTGCCTATTTGTAAAAATGTAAAAAATATTTAGAAAAAAAAGCATGAATTATTAAGAGGGATTCGGCATTGTTTGCTTAGTGGCTCGGCAATAAGTTTCGAGGGTATTACATAAATTATTTTCATACGCCTGGACTTGAACGGCGCAGTACCGCATGAACTGGCCGAGAGCTGAAGATAAGCGAGCGTTGGGCGTCATTTTACTCCTGTGTTTATGAAAACTTGTGATAAGGCTAGCCCAGCTATGCGCTACTAGACGAAACATCACGTGTTTGTCTCCTGGCCTTGCATTTCTCGGCTAGCTCCTGTCTCACAGTCAGCTGGTTACTTCACGCGCGTACTATTTATTTTATTTATTTGATATTTTCAATACTTTCTTATCAACGGTGCACCAGTAAAAAATATGTGTTTATTTGTACTTTCAATGTGGAATCTAACCATATATTTTCAAAATATTTTTTCCTTGGCAAAGGCGTCTTAATGAAGAAAAATATAAATTTCTCCATTTCCATAAAAAGTAAGAAAAACTGTTTACATGTCAATATAAACTTTAATTTCTCAGCATCAAAATAAACCATGATTTTTATCATTGGGTGAAAGGGTTTCGGAGCCACAACAGTTTAAATTCCTAATTTTATGAAAATACGATAAATTTAAATATTTTTAATTTAAACACTATGAAGTTCTGATGCTTCAAACTTTGCACAAAGCATTGTATCACAGTTGTCAAAGGACAGAAAAAGTTTCATTGTATTTAAAAATTGCAAGGTCAATTTTCTCTATATTTCGGTCGATTTGAGATGGAATAGCCCATACACAAAATACATAATAATAAAAAAACAAAACAAACAACACAAACGAAAGAAAGAAAATACATAACGGTAATAGAAGCCAGAATATAATATAATATTGATGTTAATATAGTGCCAAATGTCAATATAATGATGCATAATTATTTAAAAACTATAGTAAAAACATTATAATACACTTCTTCATAATTTAAATATCTAAGGAAATACAATTCTTTTTAATATTGTATGACATTTTTCAACTGTTAAACTGAAATCCAATTGAGAATCACAGTTTAAAGACAGAGAGTTGTAAGTATTACACATAACAAACAATGGAGAGTTCTTGAAGAAAGCAGTTCTAGGAATGGGAATAACAAAAGGTTGCCTATGACGTAATTCTGTTTTTTTTACATTGAACTGAAGGAATTTAAGAAAATCACAGTTATTCAATATACCGTTAACAGTCTTATAGTGTAAAATTTAACTATTTATTAATCGTCGAGATTTTAAAGTTTTATAATTAAATTCAAAAAGTAATTGATTATATGAAATTTGCTTGTCATAAGACGACACGTGATGTTTTTTAAAATATAAATAACGTAGAGTGAAGTGAAAGGAGAAATGGTGAAAGAGAAGGAAGAAAGAAAAAAGAAGCGAAGTAGAAGGAATTAGCTTGACTTTTCGAAGGCCGAATCCAAGAAGGACCCTTTCATTTAGGCTTACATTATCCTCTCACATAAATGATTGTCCAAGTCCGACAGAAGGTCTGGGTGGCATTCCTGAATCCGATCCTGACAGGTAGAGCATCCTGTCTCAGCCCTGACAGAATCAAGTCCCAACCCCAGACGAGTGCTTGGTAAGTCCTGGATCAAGAACTCATCTAACATCACCATCGAAAACCCGACAAAGCGTCTGCACGTAGAGCTGAAAACCCGGGTTCGAGTTTCGGTGCCGGAGAGAATTTTTCTCTGTTCTACTTATTTTTGGGTTATTTTACGACGCTGTATCAACATCTACGTTATTTAGCGTCTGAATGAAATGAAGGTGATAATGCCGGTGAAATGAGTTACTCAGCATTTGCTCGTATTGGGTTGAGGGAAAACCCTGAGAAAAACCTCAACCACGTAACTTGCCCCGACCGAGATTCGAACCCGGGCCACCTAGTTTCGCGGCCAGACGCGCTGACCGTTACTCCACAGGTGTGGACTCTCTGTTCTATCCTTCTTCATCATACGCAAAACATATCACAAACTCCAATCACAGCTACAGCAACATAGACAGCGACATGAAAATAGTACACATCCAGCCAAAAAACCAGAAACTTGATATTCTTAGAACAATATGAAATTTATAAACATACAAAAACACACCCACAGCACATCCTGAATACTCAATTCAATTTCAAAACACACACCCTTTTCGACACAATCATGAACACACCCCACCACAACAGGGAACCAGAAGACAGCGAGATTTCCATTAGGCTTTGTACAATAAAGAACAAGACTTCGAAACTAGTCAGCTAAGTAAATCCTAAATATCAACACAGTAAAGAAGTTGGAAATTTAATCAGTGATATATAAATGTTAAAGTCCACACCTATGGAGTAACGGTTAGCGCGTCTGACCGCGAAACCAGGTGGCACGGGTTCGATTCCCGGTCGGATCAAGTTACCTGGTTGAGGTTTTTTCCGGGGTTTTCCCTCAACCCAATATGAGCAAATTCTGGGTAACTTTCGGTGCTGGACCCCGGACTCATTCCACCGGCATTATCACCTTCATCTCATTCAGACAATAAATAACCTAAGCTGTTGATAAAGCGTCGTAAAATAACCTTATTTACTTACTGGCTTTTAGGAACCCGGAGGTTCATTGCCGCCCTCACATAAGCCCGCCATAGGTCCCTATCCTGAGCAAGACCAATCCAGTCTCTATCATCATATCCCACCTCCCTCAAATCTACGTCTCGGCCTCCCCAAAGGTCTTTTTCCCTCCGGCCTCCCAACTAACACTCTATATGCATTTCTGGATTCGCTCATACGTGCTACATGCCCTGCCCATCTCGAACGTCGGGATTTAATGTTCCTAATTATGTCAAGGGAAGAATACAATGCGTGCAATTCTGTGCTGTGTAACTTTCTCCATTCTCCTGTAACTTCATCCCTCTTAGCCTCAAATATTTTCCTAAGCACCTTATTCTCAAACACCCTTAACCTGTGTTCCTCTCTCAAAGTGAGAGTGTAAAATAACCTACTAAAATAAAAAGTATGTAAATTGTAAAAGTGTATATGGCGGCCGGGTAGCTCAGTTGGTAGAGAAACTGGCTACGGACTGGAAGGTTCGGGGTTCGATTCCAGGTGGTGACAGGATATTTTTCTCGTTGCCAAACTTTCAGAACGGCCCCGAGGTTCACTCAGCCTCCTACAAAATTGAGTACCGGGTCTTTCCCGGGGGTTAAAGGCGGTCAGAGCGTGGTGCCGACCACACCACCTCATTCTAGTGCCGAGGTCATGGAAAGCATGGGGCTCTACCTCCATGCCTCCCAAGTGCCTTCATGGCATGTAACTGGGATACCTTTACCTTTACCTTTAAAAGTATATATTGGAAAATGAAATAGTAATATGCGTTACAAGAGCAGTATGTTGAAGTTTTCATGTTCGAGGAAAAGTTTGAAAAAGCGAAACTACGTTTCCGAGAATTGAAAGAAAACATACCGCTCGTGTATCGTATATTATTTTGTGCGAAGATCGTTTATTACATACCTGAAAGAGAAATTTATAATTAGTTGCAATGAAATCTCCATGTTGGTTTCTGTTTACTGACGCCAAATTTGAAAAACAAAAATATCTTTCTTCAACATTGTTGCTTAAAATGTTTTCTGTGTTTACTATACTCCAGCAAGCAGTGATATACGTCTGTCTTTTTTCCCCAGTCTATGATGAGTCTGGAATCTTGTTCATTTTCACGGCTTCCTTAATGTTACTTGCATCACGAATGCAGTAACTTTAGTGGAGTTGTAGAATTTACTAATTTTTGCAAATATTTAAAAACAATAATTAACAGTGCAATTTAGGTGAAATTGCAGTGGTAAGTTTCCAATTTATAATTATTACTATATTGAACGTCTCTAATAATAATATGTTAAAAGCCTAAAGCAGTAAAATCAATATGTCACTTAAGCGGTAAGAAGAGGGAAATTTTTATGTGTGTTAGGTTGGGAATACTGAATGTGGAATTTTAGAATTTCCGCGGATTGGTTTTGTGCGGCAACCAAGTAAATACGCACGATCTCGCACAATAGTATTATACGTTACAAGAGCGGTATGTTGACGTTTTCATGTTCGAGGAAAAGATTGAAAAAGCGAAACGTAGTTGAGCTTTTTTAATTTCCGAGAACATGAAAACAAACATACCGCTCGTGTATCGTACATTATTTTGTGCGAAGATCGTTTATTACATACCTGGAAGACGAATTTCTAATTAGTTGCAATGAAATCTCCATGTTGGTTTCTGTTTACTGACGCCAACTTCGGAACACCAAAATATCTTTCTTCAACATTGTTGCTGTAAAATGTTTTCTGTGTATACTATAATCCAGCAGGCGTTATATACGTCTGTCTTTTTTTCCCCCCAGTCTATACATGCGAACTTAAACGGTAAGGTTATGTAATGATTTATTTTTCATTTTAATATTTTAACAATATTATTTATAGCTATAACTTATTGCAGTAATAACATCGGCATCTGGAATCTCGTTGATTTTTTCACGGCTTCCTTAATGTTACTTGCATTAGAAATGCTATAACTTTTGTGCGAGATCGTGCGTATTTGCTTGCTTTCCGCACAGAACCAATACGCGGTAAGTGTCAAATACCACATTCAGTATTCCCAGCGTAACAGACATAACAATTTCCCTCTTCTTACCGCTTAAGCGCGACATTCATTTTACTGCTTTAGGCTTTTAACATATTATTTTTAGAGACGTTTAACATAGTAATAATTATAAAAATGGAAACTTACCACTGAAATTTCACCTAAATTGTAATGTTAATTATTGTTAGTGTTAATTATTGTTTTTAAATATTTGCAAAAATTAAGTAAAGTCTACTACTCCACGAAACTTATTGCATTATTGATACAAGTAACATTAAGGAAGCCGTGAAAAAATCAACGAGATTCCAGATGCCGATGTTATTACTGAAATATGTTATATAAATAATATTGTTAAAATATTAAAATGAAAAATAAATCATTACATAAACTTACCGTTTGTTTTAAGTTCGCATTTATAGACTGGGGGGAAAAAAAGACAGACGTAAATCACGGCCTGCTGGAGTAGCCTATAGTAAACACAGAAAACATTTTACAGCAACAATGTTGAAGAAAGATATTTTGGTGTTCGGAAGTTGGCGTCATTAAACAGAAACCAACATGGAGATTTCATTGCAACTAATTAGAAATTCGTCTTTCAGGTATGTAATAAACGATCTTCGCACAAAATAATGTACAATACACGAGCGGTATGTTTGTTTTCATGTTCTCGGAAATTAAAAAAGCTCAACTACGTTTCGCTTTTTCAATCTTTTCCTCGACCATGAAAACGTCAACATACCGCTCTTGTAACATATATTACTATTGTGGAGTAGTAGACTTTACTTAATTTTTGCAAATATTTAAAAACAATAATTAACACTAACAATAATTAACATTACAATTTAGGTGAAATTTCAGTGGTAAGTTTCCATTTTTATAATTATTACTATGTTAAACGTCTCTAAAAATAATATGTTAAAAGCCTAAAGCAGTAAAATGAATGTCGCGCTTAAGCGGTAAGAAGAGGGAAATTGTTATGTGTGTTACGTTGGGAACACTGAATGTGGTATTTCACACTTACCGCGTATTGGTTTTGTGCGGAAAGCAAGCAAATACGCACGATCTCGCACAAAATAACTTGCAGCTTTTGTTGGATGTTTAAACACGTCCGCTTGACAGACAATTCTGCAATGTGCTCCGTGCCTGTGCCTGAATTGAACTGACATCATCGTTGCTTACTAAGCTATGGTAAGTTTACATCCATTCACATAATATTGGAGTCGCACTGTAATGTGAAATGAGGACGTAGCATTCTGCACATGTATCCCAGTCGCAGCATGAATACCCAGAAAACTTGGATCTACTTGCGTCAGGTAAGCCAGCGCTGAGTACAGACTATAATAAGAAATACAAACTGCGCCAGCTCACTTCTATAAGCAATGTACACAGACGGCTCCGATTTGAAGAAGACACTACAAAGGAAGTGAGTGCTTTTGTTGCGTGCAATGAGTGTAGACAAATTTACTCGGCTCGGTTGAAACCGGCACCGCAATATTGAGTGTACCAAGCAGAATTATGAGATCAAAGCAGCCATATAATGGAGCACTCAAAATTAACTACGTTGTATACTTGCCCAGTGACTGAAAATCAGCGTTAGAATCAGTAAATATTCACAAATACAATACCAACTAAACTGTTGTTGAGATCAGCATTCTAAATACTCCTCGAAGCACATATTATAACTGTTTTTGTTTGGAAGACATGTAAGTGTGTTTCTGGAAACAAATGAGTTGAAAGCTTGCTAAAATCATAGGGAAAATCATTAACGTTGCTTTGTTTCAACCTCTTTCGTTTGTATTTTATTACGAATCAAGTGAAAGACCATATGAAGACATTATTATAAAAACAGCCCTAATCATTTTTAATGAAACTGAGTTAAGGACACATTTGCTACTATTTCAAATGTTTATAGACTCCAAAAACTACCTATGTCAGGTGCAATAGCCACAAGGATAAACACCAGTTGTACGGAAACAGCTGACGTGTTGTTATATTTATTTTTATTGTTCTCCTGAAAAATAGCAATTTTGACAAGGGTTGTTTTTGTGACATCATAATAATTGACCGAGATAAAAAAAACTGGTCTCATTCTTGACCCCACTGTAAGGTTCGAAATTAATGAAGATCAACCAAAGCAGATACATGAAGAGAAACGCGCTATTTACCTTCCATGCTGTAATGATCTCAGTCATAAATATAATATTCAAGATTGAAATATAATTGGACTTAAGTTATGTTTGGTGCGCGAGGAACTATTCCCGAATTTGCATTAGAGATCCTCAGAAAATTAAAAGTTCCTGATAAGACTCTTCAGACAATTGCATCAACCATTTTAAAATCTTCATTGAATATCATCAATCACCATCTCTATTCATCTTTATAATATTCAATGTATATTATTTATTTTCAATAAATTTTCATCGTTTTGATAGCTAGCACATCTTGTCGCAGAATATTCCTTTTTAAAATTTCATTATGTATTTTTTTAACATTAATTTACATTTTCTTTTTTGTTCATTTGAATTGATTAGGATGCCAATATTTTAAATCCAAGATTTGGACGGCTATCATTTCGATGATATTCTGTCTGTCTTCATATCCTATTTAGGAGTGGGACCAAATATGAAGGAACAGCACAACAGGGCCATTGATAAGAAGTTAAACTTGCGAATTCAAATTAGGAAGCCAAAAGGAGGATAGCAATGGCAAGGGAATCTTTTAATAGAAAAAGTGCATCTTCTGTGGACCTCTGGAGAAATAACTAAGAAAGAGACTAGTGAAATGTTTTATTTGGAGTGTGGCATTATATAAGGCAGAAACTTGGACATTACGACGCAGTGAAGAGAAACGACTAGATTCATTTGAAATGTGAATATGTAAAACAAAGGAGCGTGTGAAATGGACTGACAGAATAAGAAACGAAGCTGTGCTAGGAAGAGTGGATGAAGAAAATATTTTAAACATTAGTGTTAACGAGCACCAAGTGTGCCAGTCATATTCAACTAAATTTCATGCCTTAATATTTGATGAATATTTGAATTGAAAATTACACTGTTCACATATAATTCAAAAAATGAATGTATGTTACCAAATTAGAAATTTGAGATCTTGTGTATGTTACAGGATCATGCAGTCCTTTTATTATGCTAAAGTAGAACTGAGATTATCATATGGCATATGCTTCTGGGGGTCAAGTTCGAAGACGAGTGATCTTTTTATTGCTCAGAAGCATGTTGTGAGATGCATGGTAGGTGTTGATAATCGTACATCTTTTAGGGAATACTTTAAGGGTCGATTTCTAAAACACGGACGAAATCGTGGTTCCATACCTCGGCTTTTAAACCGCGATCGAGGTCTGAAGCCTTATGCGATTTCTAAAACGAAGTCGAGACGCGGTTTGAGAAGAAACCGAGGTTCGAGGGTTTTATATATGGCAACGCAGCTAAGAATCGATTTTTATTCCTGTAAACAGTCGATATTATAAAGAAATTAACATCGGGATTAATAGTTATATACAATAGAAGTAATTTAATACAGTTATATGAACACTTTTTAATGATTGAATAAAATTAATAAAATCGGTTAAAAACCAGACATGTTTCGGAGGAATGCTCCTCCATCTTCAGTGGTAGTACCACGACGCTGGTATGGATGTTCGACCGCGTAACGTAGCTTAAGGAAGACTGACCTTCTTCCTTAAGCTACGTTACATCCATACCAGCGTCGTGGTACTACCACTGAAGATGGAGGAGCATTCCTCAGAAACATGTCTGGTTTTTAACCGATTTTATTAATTTTATTCAATCATTAAAAAGTGTTCAAATAACTGTATTAAATTACTTCTATTGTATATAACTATCCTACTCATGAACACTGTTGCATCTGACCTAACTTATCCAATTTAATCGGGATTAATATTTTTATTGAATTGCAGTAAGTCCCATTCTTTTGTTCTCAGCTAAGGTATTGTTATAGGGAACGGATTTTTAAGTACCAGAATGATATTGACCAAATAATTAGCACAAGTCGAGAGTTTATGTTGTAGTTTGTCATTTGTTCATAGCTACTACCAACATTAACTACCTGAAAACCCGGTTCTAAGGAATTAATAACCTGAATATTAACTGGATTAAAATTTCAATTGAAACTAAAATGTAGTATGGTTCTATTTTCACATATAATAGGCTAATACTACGTGGAAAGCCCAACTAGCATAAAACTTAAAATAAAAAGACAAAATCATGTTTGCTTCATATTCTTGTAGGCCCACATCATTTTCGAGTATTAAATAAATGTCCAAAACTACTGTAAAGACTAATAATTAAGATATATCATCTTATAGACATAAAGGTATAATTAATATAAAATATTATTATATCTTACTTCCCTCAAAGCAACAAGAAGGTGTCAACCTGCCACCTTTTGCATTTCGTTGCAGATTATTATTTAGCATTCTTGCTCAATTTTGATTTGATTTCTTCGAAAATCGAAATATTCGCCTGAAATTATCGTCGTTATATAGTTACAAAGGATTATTCCTGTCTCTCATCACTATAATCCAGGGATTTAATACTCGTAGACGCAAATTTTCCTTGATAATCATCCAGCTGATCTATTATCTCCATCTTGTAACATGAAGTTATGGTTTTAAACATACCCCAGCCGTGGTCTCTGCTTCAGAACATGGTTTCGAGCCGTGGCTCAGAAAAATGAAAAAGACCTCGTTTTATAAATCCAAACGCGGTTTAAAGCCATGGCCGTGGTCTAGACTTCGTTTTAGAAATCGACCCTAAGAGTTTTAATATTTCAACAGTTTGTGCTTTATGTATTTTTAAGCTTATGGAATTAATACATTCTAATAAGAACCATTTTTAGCGAAATAGTGGTTTTCACTATTACAACACTCGTTTTAAGGAAATATTATTATTCCAGCACATCGATTGGCAAATTTTAACAAAACGTATATGGTCTATGGCTTAAAAACATATAATGGTTTGCCTCATGAAATTAAAAATAGGAATGATTTAAGATATTTTAAAAGATACATCAGAAGAATTTTAACAAATCTTTGTCCCTACAATTTAGATTAAATACGTGTGGGTTTACATTGGTCCTAATTTATTGTATTTTTACCTGTTTTAATTATTGATTTGTTTTAATTATTGTTTTTTTTCTCTTTGACAAATCCTATGGTTTTAACTCTTTTATAGACAAACAAACAATGAATGAATGAATGCCGAAACTGAACAGGAAGAAAAAAAAAAGAAGTGGTTGGGTCACTGGCTAAGATGAAACTGCCTACTGAAGGATGCACTGGAAGGAATGGTGAACAGAAGAAAGATTCGGGGTAGAAGAAGATATCAGATAACAGACAACATTAAGATACATGTATCACATACGGAGACTATAAGAGGAAGACGGAAAATAGGAAAGATTGGAGAATGCTGGATTTGAAGTTAAAGTTCTGTCCTTGTGCCAAACACTATGAATGAATGAATGCTGGTCGTCAAATCGAGGGGTGATGAAATAGTACATTATGCAACGAGCCTATAATGATAGTAATTAAGAAGCGAGTATGGATGTTTATGAAACGAGCGCAAGCGAGTTTCATAATTTTCATACGAGCTTCTTAATTACCATTATAGGCGAGTTTCATACGACTTTTATGCTCGACCATATTTCTAACTTGAAATTATTCATTTTATTTGCATCTAACTGACCTTGAGCAATACCTCGTAAATTGTGAGATGTGCGCAGACGCGAAAGTATTGATTTTTTTCCGAGGAACAGATGTCCACATTGACCTTGACAGCCTATAAGAACCTACAGAGTAAACTAAATATTAACTTTGATATAACATTGAAATTAAATTAGACATTGAAAAACGAGATGACAAATTGAATTTAATTGAATATTATTTACAATTGTCCACACCTGTGGAGTAACGGTTAGCATGTCTGGCAGCGAAACCAGGTGGCCCGGGTTCGATTCCCGGTCGGGGCAAGTTACCTGGTTGAGGTTTTTTCCGGGGTTTTCCCTCAGCCCAATATGAGCAAATGCTGGGTAACTTTCGGTGCTGGACCCCGGACTCATTTCACCGGCATTATCACCTTCATCTCATTCAGACGCTAAATAACCTAAGCTGTTGATAAAGCGTCGTAAAATAACCTACTGAAATAAAAAAATATTTACAATTAACGCTAAATATTATAGTAACAGAACATAACCTTCTGCGACAGTATTGGATTTCCAGCCTCCGTGACTTTTCGCTAATTCTCTTTCGATTGCATATCCGAGAATAATCGATACTTGCGGTTTTATAACGGTACAAAGCTGACTAGTCATTGGCTGAGGTTTTATAACGGTACAAAGCTGACTCGTCATTGGCTGAACACCTGTACTTTAATGAGTAGATGTACTTTAATGACATGCATTAAAGGACTGCTACCCGGTGTATAATTACAACATTTTGGCATGGTCGAGCATAAAATAATTATCGAAATATTAGCAGTGGAAACATGAGAATCCCAGAAAACCTGTTCTAAAGCTTTCTTAAGGGGAGAGGATGGTATTTTTAAAACTTTTTCCTATTTGGAGTTAAATATTAATTTTTTATGTGCAGAGAGCTCATAGCTGTAGCAACTCAACCAAATGTAAATATTTTGAAAAAAAATTATTTGGGGGCCCAAATTTGAAAAAAAAATACCCAATGCAGAATTGTACCAAAACCGATATATTTAAAACGTCTTTAAAGATAGATTCAAACAGTTTTTGCAATGTATTTGCAAAAGCATGTTCTACAAATAGTCTGTACTGCAACAGAATTTTGATATTAGTCCCTACGTTTGTAAAATAAACAATTAAAATTTAATAACACTTTTCTGATTTCCTTTCTTGCAAAGATACGGACGTATTTTTAAATGGTATCAATTAACAAAATTCTGTTACAGAGAAACGTTTCCTAATAGTCTAAAGAATGTGTGTTCTAAATTTCATGCATGTATCTTTAATAGTTCAGAAATTATATCCATTTTTGTATGGCAATGTAGCAAAAAAATGAAGTTACTGGAAACCGATAAAAGGGGGCGTGTGATTTAAAAATCCATAGCGCGGAAGTTTAAAAATGACTTCTCAACATCCGATAAGGGCACAAATATCCACAAAATGTTATGCAATGCATTCCACACATATCAAAGAGTATTTTAAAGAATTTTTTTTTTTTTTTTTAATTTAATTTACCAGAAACAACAATAAAAATGGGCGAGTGATTTAAAAATTCATAATGCAGGAAGTTTAAAAATGGCGACTCAACACCCAATAAATTTACAAATACCCACAAAATGTTATGCTATGCATTCCACACATATCACAGAGTATTTAACTTTTTTTTTTTGAAAATTTACTCATTTTTCATAAAAAAATACCATCCTCTCCCCTTAACGCATCAAAGTTCCATTAGGTGTCGTCAGGAACTGAACATGGGTAACCAGCGCGTAAAGCCGTCCTCTATCATTTTTCTTGACGGCTCGTTCTTGAAGATTATATTGAAAAATAAATTATATTTCGAGCATGCATAAAATGTTGCTTCATATAGCTAAAAAATATCCGATAATCTTCTGTTAATTTAACCTTCGTTTTTATGTACGCATCTGTGTGCTCTTGTTGGCTTTTGTCAGTGTAGTACGGTGAAAGAGTCTCTTTGTGTACGTGGGGGATTTTATCGTTTTCTCCCTCTGGAAATCGTTCTCTCTCTTCGCATAAGAAGCAAGCGAAGTCTTTCTTAACGCCTGAATCATCAGGCATTTGCGGATAACTGACTTGATGCATCTTGCTTCCTGTAACTGATGCAGAATAATTCCTCGCGACTTGGGATCTTGCATGAAACAACGCTGCAAATCCCAGTCGAACATCGGCTACACGACGTCTCCTATCAAAGTGAGCCATGCTTTCGGAGGGATATGACTGCACGTCCAACTATCCATCTGTCTGTCTTTCTGTTTCCTTGTCTTTCTATGTATATTTGTCTTTCTGTCTTGTTCCCGATTTGTCTTTATCCGTCTTACCCTTTTCCTATCTATATGCATTTCTGTTTGGCTCTTTTTGCTCTTGTGTGCAAGCCTTGCTATTTGTTTCCTTGATAGCATTTTCTAACTGCCATTAGTCTTTTGGTGTGTTTCATTTCTGCGTATCTCTATGCCTGCCTTTCTCTCTGTGTACTTTTTTTCTTAATATGGCTGTCTTTTCCTTTTTCTCTCTCCTTAGTCTTCTGTCTTTTTTTAAGGTGCCTACAGAGTGTCGTCTGTACGTCTGTATTTTTTATTTCTGTATGTCTGCCCACACCTAAATAATCAATCGATGCACGCTATTATTATTATTATTATTAGTATTTATTTATTTAACCTGGTAGAGATAAGGCCGTCAGGCCTTCTCTGCCCCTCTACTAGGAGATTCAAACTATAATATGAAGAATAAAATTACAATTATTATTAGATTTACAGTTACAATTACAAATAAAATTACAATATTAAATTTAAAATTACAATTACAATAAAAATCAAAGTACGAAAATATTGCTTCCAAGACGCTAAGTCCACTGAAACCATGTCCATATGACTTATGTCCTCTAATATTTTAGTCCACTTACATTTATGTCCACATTTTATGTGCGTCTATTTTTTTGGGTCCATGACTGTTATGTCCACGTTTATTTATGTCCACTTTTATTTGAGTCCACTTTTATTTAAGTCAATTCCTTTTGTACCACTGGAAGATATTCAGGCTGTTTTTGATAGCGTTAAAGATAATATTGAGCCTGATATAATGGATTTAACATTGTACATGGAAAGAACTTACATCCGAGAAACACCTGCTTGAGGAAGAAGAAGAGCAATGCCACCTAGATTCGCACCTGAAATATGGAACACTTATAATCAGGTTCTGGCAAGACAACATCGAACAACTAACGTAGTCGAGGGTTGGCACAACCGCTTTCAGAAACACATCGTCACACATCACGGGTCGGTCTGGAAATTCATGGAATTTATCAAGAAAAGCAAAGGAGTAATGAAATTATAATAATTCAATTGCTTGGCAGGAATTTGAATGTGCGACACCCTATTAAAAGATCATACCTACAAAATTTAAGTGGAGTAGAAGAGATTGTTCGGAATTACAACCACTACAATGAAGAAGGACACATCAGAACTTACCTCAAAACTATTAGTTATCATCTGAAGCTGTGTGAAGATGAACAGGCAGAAGAGACTGAGTAGAGAATTGCAGTAAATTTGTAGATGGACATGATGTATTGTACAATCATGTAGTGGACGTAAAAATGTGGACATAAAATTTGTGCAATTGGACTAAAATAAAGTGGACATATACTTCATAGGACATATATTTATGAACATAGTGTAATGGACTTTTATGTAATGGACATTAAAATTGTGGACATTATAAAAAGGACCTAACGTCTGTGTTTCGATTACCTGATTAACGAAAGCTAGATAATTTATTATAGAAAAACAAAGAATATTTTATATTTACTGAATTACAAATTAAACCTAGAATAACAAAATTGTATAGTGATGAAATTATCGGATATTGAAATATTTTGTGATAGATTAAGGAAATTATTTACAAGAAATCAATTACTGACCAAGTGCCTAGTTAGTTTGCTTTTGAATTCAATTTTATTTCGACAGTCCCTGATGCTAGTAGGTAGCGAATTCCAGAGTCTTGGCAGGGCTATTGTGAAAGAGGATGAGTATGAGTATATGCGATGATATGGTATTGTTAGTACTGTTTCATGACGAGAGCGTGTGTTCAGATTATGGTGGGAAGAAAGGTAAGTGAAGCGAGACGACAGGTACGAAGGAATAGAAGAGTTCAATATTTCGAAGAGAAAGAGAAGTGGATGTAAATTATATGTGACATATAATGTGCAAAACAGTTTGACCTACAGTGAAAGCACATTAATCCAGACTATTTCAGACTAAGCGTTGTCCGGTATAATAAAAGTTCGGATTACGGAAATCAAAATAGGCAATTTTGTGAATAAAACAATTTAAGAGTGTGATTTCTAAACTCGCTCAGTCCATTTGGCCATTTTATAGGCCATCGGAACTTCTCTTACACTCTACCAGATCACAAAGTATAGAAGCAGTGAACATTTAACAATTTAGTATGGACTGTTCTGAGTAAAAAAGTTAATATAAACATGTGATGAAGTCAAATGTTGTTTTTCTGTAACTTGTTATGGTTTTCCCAGAAAAAAATGTGTTTTTTGAGTCTAATGTTTTTGAAAAAGAGAATAGACAGTCATTATTTAGGCTACTTTGCCCGGTATGTACGATGAAGCAGTCGTTTGTTACTCTGTTGTGTATTGGAATGTATTGGTTGTTGGGTGCAAGATCATTGGCAATAACATTTACATTTAGTCGAAATGTAAACAAGTAATTAAACTACTATCAGTCTTAAAAATATGATATTTTACAAATTAAGAATGAAATGATAAAATATAATTAAATTTCACTAGATATTTTTTCAGTAGACCAATATGCCTACTGCCTATATAATTTTGGCAGTTAATGTCGTTTACGCCCTGTATTAGGATGGAGTGTAATTTCGAAAACCATTCTTAAACCATTAATTTTATTACAGAAACGAATTATGAACCACTATTTAAATAAATCTTTACTTTCTCCAACCAATTTAATGTTTACAAAATTTAAAGTCTTAGAAATAAACGAACTATATAGATTAATGTTATTGACTTATTTTCATCAAAAAATTAAGAAAAAGAAAAATCTTGTAATGTGTTCTTACAATTATTTCATTAAGCGGAATAACATAATAATAGTGAAAGAACCTAGGTGTAAAACTACTAGAGGAATAAAACATACAGCAAATTTAGGCCCAAGACAGTATAACAGCCACCGGGGTAGCTCAATCGACTAAGGCGCTTGCCTGTCAATAAGGAGTCGCACTCGGGCGCGGGTTCGATTCCTGGTTGGGCTGACTAGCTGGTTGGCTTTCTTCTGAGGTTTTCTCCAACCATAAGGAAAATGTCAGGTAATCTATGGCGATCTCATCTCGCCAAATATCATCTCGATACCACCAATTCCATCGACGTTAAATAACGTCATAGTTTATACAGCGTCGTTAAATAACCAATTAAAAACATTATAACAAAACCATAAAAAATTATCTCACCTTAACAATGCTAATAGGCCCACTAATATCATTTCAAGAGAAAAATGAAATTCTTCTTTTGGATTAATCTAACAGAAATTTGCTTCCAACACCCTTTTAAATACTTAAGTAGTGCAAGAATCTTTTCTTCTTCTTTTTCTTATTCTTCTTCTTTTCACATTAAACGTTTGTTCTACGGATTTTTCTTTTTACTTCATCTCCGAGCGCGAGTTCTGCTCATTCGGAAGGTACTTCATTATAAACTCGTATATTAGTTTAAACTTACTTTAAATTGTTTGTTTGTTTGTTTGTTTGTTTGTTTGTTTGTTCGTTCGTTCGTTCGTTCGCTCGCTCGCTCGCTTACTTGCTTACTTAATTATTTATTTATTTATTTATTTATTTGCTTATTTATTTATTTATTTATTTATTTATTTATTTATTTATTTATTTATTTATTTATTTATTTATTTATTTATTTATTTATTTATTTATTTATTTATTTATTTATTTATTTATTTATTTATTTATTTATTTATTTATTTATTTATTTATTTATTTATTTATTTATTTGCTTACGTTCACGTACTGATACCTTGGTGTATTATTCATCTCTCATTACTGAATCTTGAATTTTGAATGTGTGCTAAGTGAATAAATGAATCTACTTAATATAGGTATACCAATTACACATATAAACATAGTCTGCCAAGGTATAACTGTTCTAGAATACACCTTGAACAAGACTAGGAAGAAGAAAACACCATGCCGATGATGTTGGCGTCTGTAGTGATGATGGTGTTATTTTTATTATATAATTTCTTCAATAACTTATCATCATATTCTCTCAATTACTCCCATCAACCATTTTGTCCACACCTGTGGAGTAACGGTCAGCGCGTCTGGCTGCGAAACCAGGTGGCCCGGGTTCGAATCCCGGTCGGGGCAAGTTGCCTGGTTGAGGTTTTTTCCGGGGTTTTCCCTCAACCCAATACGAGCAAATGCTGGGTAACTTTCGGTGCTGGACCCCGGACTCATTTCACCGGCATTATCACCTTCATATCATTCAGACGCTAAATAACCTAGATGTTGATACAGCGTCGTAAAATAACCCAATAAAAAAAATCAACCATTTTTGTTTCCGACAGTAAATTATAAAGAATTTGATCTTTCAACTTATGAAAGTAGAACGTTATAGGACACTGATTAACAAAGACACAAGAAATATTGAATGAGATACAACTGACCTGTAAGTCTAGTCGTATATAAAATATTTAGCTGCTCCCTGCATCAGATTTTTCTTCGCTTCTAAATATGACTTTTTCATTCCACCTGGCACCTCCCCTATTGCACTTGTGTCTGGGAAACAAACTTGTAAAGCTGTTGAATGGATCAAGGGAAGAAGATGGAGAGGGAGATATGTTAGAGGCCTGTCCCTGGCACCTAGACAAATTGCTCCTCACAACAACTACGTCTGGCCGTAGGTATCTATCACGTCTACGAAATTCGTCTCTTGTAACGCAATAAAAAAATAAAAAAGTTAGTCATTTTTATCTTCCTTTTACGTAACTATAGTTGCAGAATTTCAAAAATTTTGATAAATAATGCACTTAACAAGACAGTCAGATAAAGAATGTATTTCGTTCAGATGAGGAAGCCTCAGAACATACGTATCATTTATTTCGTGTAATCTTACTCTTGCATGAAAACCTTGTTGGTATTAAGTATAATATCTGTTCAGTAAACGTTCCTATCTCTAGTAGTTTATTTATTGGTACCTTGTAGCAAAACACGTAGTCCGTTTGATATAAATGGAGCAAAAACACTTCAGAACATCCATCTTGCAAGTCGCAGTACTGTTTTGCTCAACTGGCTTATTCTACGTTATAAATCCAATTGACATGCATTCATTATTAACATTTTGAGTTGATGGGCATAGGCGCGTCCATAAAGTAACTTTCCCACTCGTCCCACAGCTGGCAAACCACATGTTGCGCGAAGCGGCTGCGTGTACGTGATAGAGTAATGTCCTGGCATGGCGCATGCGCTAGCGGAACTTCCCGAGTGCTCTCAGTAGCTTCGTTTCATTGGTTGAAGATGGACGCTCCTATTCCAGCTCCCGCCGTGTGTGAAGTGCGATCAGTGATAAAGTTCTTGACTGCACAGGGCATAGCGCCGATTGAAATTTATCGTCAGCTGTGCCAGGTCTATGGGCAAGCAGATGGTGCGTTGTCAGCAGGACGCTAAAATGTGCATGACGAGGAGCGCAGTGGGAGGCCAACCATCATCAGAGACGACATCAAAGCCATTTTAATATTATCCTCCCATCTACTTCTCACCCTCCCCAAAGGTTTTTTTCCCTCCGGCCTTCCATCTAACACTCTCTATGCAGTTCTGGATTCGCCCATACGTGACACATGCCCTGCCCATCTCAAACGTCTGGATTTAATATTCCTAATTATGGCAGGTGAAGAATACAATACGTGCAGTTCTGCGTTGTGTAACTTTCTCCATTCCCCTGTAACTTCATCCCTTTTAGCCCCAAATATTTCCTTCTGCTACATGAAAAAAAAATTTTTTCACTATTTAAAAAAATTATTTATATATATATTATTTTTTCAAAATTTAAAATTGTGGGAGTTTACTGTGCAGTTATGAAGCGTTTCCCTCATAACTTAAACTTGTTAACTTTTTCATGTCCTCTCGCTTTTATTTAATTGCTGAAACTCATGTTTACAATATCATGCTCTTTCAACTACGTTCCTTAATAAATATTTTTTTTGTGTTAGAAGAAAATACTGATATTTGACCATTTTTAATGAATTTATTTTTATCAGACAATCTGTCAAAGGCAGAGAAGTGATCTTGCATCATATTGTAGATATAGCATGCATAAATACACACAAAAATTTCATAACAGAATGTTGGATAGTTTTTGAGTTATGTGGGAAACGCTTCATCACTGCACAGTGAATTGAAAAAAAAAAGTAACTTTTTTTTAAATCGTAAAAAAATATATATATATTTTTTTTTTCATATACCAGAAGGACAGTGTTTCACACATACTAATTTTCATTCTTGTACAAGATACAGTAATGGAGGAAAAAAGTGTTGAATATTTCCAAAATTTTACTACTGTAAGCTATACCTAACACCTTAAAAGAACGCATCACATCTTCACTATGCTGCGATGTCCTGTCGTACCTCACAGATCTATATGAGTCCATATATCCCCATTAGGCAGAGGAGCTTCAGTGCATCTTATTACTATGTCTTATACAAAACTCTAAGTACTCTAGAATCCACCACCACTCTCATCTGTAAATATTTCGCAAAAAAAAATCCAATTTTCTGAGTGGTGGATACTATGTCACGCAAACACAAATGGTGCCCTATTTTTCCAGACGGAGACATGGAAAAGAGAATATTGGACGGTGTTGATGGGATGACAAATGGAAAGTGGAATAACCGAGACAAAAGTCCTCACAGCCTTGGCTTTGTCCATTACAAATACAATTCTGCCGTCTCCGAGACTGAACTCAAGTCCAAGGTCGTTGTAAGCCAGCGCTCTACCATATGAGTTACCAAGATAGCTAATCACAATATCTGTATTAGCACTACAGTGTTAAGATCACCTTTAACAACTTTCTGATGTTGCTTTTTTTAATTTATATTAATGTTTGTAATGTTATCCATCGAAGAGGTGAAAAATTCAAATATCTTGGAACAACAATAACAAATATAAATGACACTCGGAAGGAAATTAAACGCAGAATAAATATGGGAAATGCATGTTATTATTCGGTTGAGAAGCTTTTGTCATCTAGTCTGCTGTCAAAAAATTTGAAAGTTAGAATTTATAAAACAGTTATATTACCGGTTGTTCTGTATGGTTGTGAAACTTGGACTCTTACTTTAAGAGAGCAACAGAGATTAAGGATGTTTGAGAATAAAGTTCTTAGGAAAATATTTGGGGCTAAGAGGGATGAAGTTACAGGAGAATGGAGAAAGTTACACAACGCAGAACTGCACGCATTGTATTCTTCACCTGACATAATTAGGAACGTTAAATCCAGACGTTTAAGATGGGCAGGGCATGTAGCACGTACGGGCGAATCCAGAAATGCATTAGAGTGTTAGTTGGGAGGCCGGAGGGAAAAAGACCTTTGGGGAGGCCGAGACGTAGATGGGAGGATAATATTAAAATGGATTTGAGGGAGATGGGATATGATGATAGAGAATGGATTAATCTTGCACAATAGGGACCGATGGCGGGCTTATGTGAGGGCGGCAATGAACCTTCGTGTTCCTTAAAAGCCATTTGTAAGTAAGTAAGTAATTATAATATACAGGACTACAGCGTTGTTATATTTTTAAAATATTTATGTGATGTTATAAATAGATAAACATGTGGACAGTATGTTTGTGTTTTAAAGAAATGAGTGCATTCTTTACTTAAACTCAGATATCAACTTTTAAATGAAGATATGAGAAAGAAAATAAGAAAAGATCGGCTTCTGAAAAATGGCTGCTTATCTGCTGTGAGTTTTAAACTTCGTTAGAAGGAAGAAGATGTGATTGATTAAAACTTTCTGTATTGTCGAAAAGAGTTGTTTTATAAACTTAAAAAAAAAGCTTGGAATTTATAAGTGGAAGGTAAAGTCATTATAATAACTACTAGTTTACAGATTATAAGAAAGACAAGTTTGGAGTTGACTGTAGCACATTCTATCTTTCGTTTTGTCACTCCGGTGGTTCAAATAAAGTAGACGAGAACCTTTTTCACGTTGTCACGTTTCCGTACAATTTAAAATTCCTCTCAGGAACGAAAATTTATATTTGTTCGAATCAAACTTCTATAAATGTAAGGAACAAACCTAAAATTCGTTCAATGATTTATTGTCAGATTTCACTGCTCTCTGAAATTAACTCAGAATATTGGGAATTTAGTGAATAGTTTTCCTAAAATAAGCTATTAAACGTTTAACAGGTTTGAGGGTAAAAAAAGTCATTTTTCACTTTATTTGTTATATAAACATTGGACATTTATCTTTATGTCAGTGAAGGAAATCTAGGAATCTAGGAATTTATGTGGACAAAAACTTAAGTTGGAATACTCAAATCACACACATATGTAAAATAATTTTTATGAAAATTCACGCACTAAAAAGAATTCGAAATTTCCTTCCGTTGCTTCTCAAGAAGAATTTAGTGCAGTCGCTCTTAATGCCTCATTTTGATTACTGTGACACTCTCTACATTGACCTTAACACGAGACTGACAGACAGACTACAGCGTGTTCATAATGCATGTGTTCGATTTATTTGCAACGTCCGTAGATCTGACAGTATCACACCTTCACTAAATATGCTGTCCTGGGCCCGTCTCAAAGAGCGAAGAACTATTCACTCTTTTACTTTACTCTTCAATATTCTTCAAACCCCAACCCTAGCTACTTAGCTTCTCGTTTTCAACATTTGTCCTCATATCACGAAATAGATACTCGCTCACAACACCATATCACACTCTCCATTCCTAAACACAGAACATCCTTCTACTCTTCATCTTTCACCGTCTCTGCACTCATCTCTGAACACTCTACCACAACATGTCAGAGACTGTCGGACATTGTCTAGTTTCAAAAATAAATTAAAATTGCACTTTTTCAATTCAGGTTCCTTTCAGTTATAAGCCCTTTTTCTCTGCGATAGTTTTGTAAAAATGTAGGCTATATATTTCTTTCCTTCCTTTCCCCTTTTTGTTCTCTTTATCAGCCGATGAATTTATTATCATAGCCTTTTTATTGTGAATTTTATTTAATATTCGTATTTCTTCTCTTTTTTATTATTATTTTATTACATTCCATTTTGTTATATTCTACTTTACGTTTTCCATAGTAAATGAATTGATTTTACTATATTCCAATGTATTTTACTTTCTTTTTCTACTATTGTATTATTTTCATGTTGTTTAGTGTCGATTTCATTATGCTGTTATTATTATTTTTTTGTAATATGTTAGTATTCTGTTCTTTAACTTTTTGTTAAATTTTAACTGCTTGTATACTTTGTCACCTGGTAGAGTGTGAGAGAAGGTCCTATGGCCTTAACTCTGCCAGTATAAATAAAGATTTATTATTATTATTATTATTATTATTATTATTATTAAGGAATTTTTACGATAGGCCTATATACAATATTTTGGAAGATATAACCATAAACGTGTGAGCGTCAGTTTATTTAGCTCTCTACACATAAGGTATATTTAACGTTCATTTTCCGTAATTTGTATTTTCCAAAAACGTTTTTTCTTATAACTCCTTAATTTTTTAAGATACCGCAGTAAAATTATCCATGCAACTGTCTTTCATACTTGTGAATAATTTACTACAATTATTGCTGTAACATTTATAATTTATTTTTTTAATTTTGTATTACATACAAACATTTAACATTTAACTTCTCATAAGAAATTAAAAAAAAATACTTCTATTGTAGACGTTTCATAGATTGCAGTTCATATTGTTCATTTGACATTCAGGAATAAATAAAAAGAAAAAAAAAGATTGGCTCAGAAATATTCATATTTGTGGACATTATCATAAAAATGGCACATCAGTACACAAAAATGGCCACTTTTTTGTTATGATTATTACTCATAATGGCGTGAAACTTTTATTAAATCTGAAAATAGTTTATAATTGTAGAAGCAATGATTACTGATCATGTCAAATTGCAAGGTGAAAGAGTCATTAGTTGCTGAGAAAAAAGATATTGAATTTTCCTGATTTTTAGAGCTCAAACATGCCTTTATCGAAATATAAGCAAACACGAGCAAATCTGTATTTTAACGTTTCTGTTTTAAATACGTCAAAAGATTATCACCCTAAAATTTGATGGTGTTCGGTTAAAGGGAGATAAGTCATAAAAATGAGTTTTGAGTTAAATGAAAATCAAATATCGGTAAAAAGAAGTCTGTAGGCAGTGATGAGTGCTTTTGCACAATGGCAACTAGTAGGTATGCTTCTTTACCTGTTGGTCATTCGATACACCTTAAAGAAACTAATGATAATCTTGAACTGGTTTTTACGAAGATAAATATAAAGATCATAACTGGATGATCTGTGGACATCTGAGACAGCTGTGCATTTTCTTGGTCAGCAGGCATACTAAGTTTCCATATTTCCTCTGTGAATGGGACAGCAGAGAAAGAAGCAATGATTGCGAACAAAAACACTGTCCAGAAAGAGCATGTCCTGAACTTCACAAAATAGAAAAGGCAACAAACTTAACTTCACCATAAAGAGAAAGAGACGGTATAAAACATTTCACTAAATGTGAGTTCTTAATTATGACACTCTAATAGATTTTGTAAAATATACCTTTAATATTTGCCACAGGGCATATTTCACTTCATCACTTTTCCATATTAAATTCAATAGCGCTACATTTACATTGCTAAAAGTACCAATGCATGTTGCGGAAAAAAAAAAAAAAATAATAATAATAGTAATTTAATAATTTAATAATAATTTATTTATTTAATCTTGCAGAGCTAAGGCCAGTAGGCCTTCTCTTCCGCCCAGCCAGACTCTAATTCTAATAGAATACAATTGGTTACATAGTTATTACATTAATATCTAGACCATAAAACAACATGAAAGTAAATAATGAAAGTTGGATAAGTAATGTTAGTGTGACAATAATAAACATTGGTAAGAAATAGTGACGATAATAATAATAATAATAATAATAATAATAATAATGAGATAATTTAAATATTTATTCTGTGATATATATATATATATATATAAAACCATTAAACATTGAGAAGCCTGAAAGAGCTATTATTGTTAACAAGAATTGTTAGAAAAATATTTCGTTAGTCTATTCTTAAATTGGTTTGAATAGGGAATTCCAAAGTCGAGGAACAGCCACAGTGAAAGAAGATGAATATGAGGATGTTCGGTGGGAGGGAATGGATAATAATGAGGAGTATTGTGATCGTGTGTCTAGATTATGATGGGTGGATAAATTTTGAAAACGAGACGCAAGATAGACAGGAGTGGAGAAATGCAATATGTGAAAGAGAAGGGAAAGACAGTAGATTTTTCTACGATCTTCTAGACGGAGCCAGGACAATATTTCGAGGGATGGTGTTACGTGATCAGCCCGGCGAATATTGCAAACGAAACGGACGCACATATTATGAACACGTTGTAGTCTCTGCGCCGAAGTAATGCTTAGGTTAGTAAGCAGAATATCACAGTAATCGAAGTGGGGCATCACGAGTGTTTGCACTAACATTTTTTTCATGGAAAAGGGTAGAAAATTCTTCAATCGCCTAAACGAGTGGATTAATGAGAATACTTTTTTGCAAGTTTCTGCAACTTGAAGGTTCCAATTTAAACTTTTATCCATATAAATACCTAGATTCTTTACTGATTCACTGAACGGAACGGAAAAATGGTATATGATAGAGAAAATCTGAGCCGAATTTTGGATCCAGACCTCATAAAACCATAAATGTAGAATAAAGTTTCAGAAAAGTTTTTATGTCCCTTAATTTTACAACTTTGTGTTGTTGTTATTATTATTATTATTATTATTATTATTATTTACACCATAAATTACACTTTGACATGCCGTAATTTGAACCCGGGTCTATGACATGGGCAGTTCAAATTCTAGAAGTTCGGTTAACGGTGAAAATTTTCTATAATTTAAAAATCTCCTTCCCAAGTAGAACTACACAGATGATCTCGACGACGGTCTCAACTCTCATATAATACGGGTGAGGCCAACCACTGCTCAAAATTTCTTTATATGGAATAATCTGCACATACGTGCACAGTTTATATACTCCGCGCCGCGGATCGAAGTATTAAAGCCGGCGCGCGACTGGCATTCAAAGAGTTTTCGACATTCTGGTGTTGAAATCCTCGCGGCGGGGGAACACGTGCTCGCAACTTAAATCGTGGGCTTAATTGTGCACACGTTGGCAGCCCTAATCCCAGGCCTGCGCTTATGTCATGGTAACAGACTTCAACTGTTCTGTAACGCTGCTACAACAAGAAAAGTCGAATAGGCTACAGTTTCAGTTCCAGTCCGATTCTGACGGAAAGAGAAAACTGTTTACAGAAGTGGACGGTTTAGCACTCTGTATGCCGGGTTTGACTAACTTCCAGGAGTGCGATTTCAGTTTTTCTGGTACGCTTTTTCATGCCTTTTACATGAAAATCAGATGAGAAGATGTAACAAGATCGACAAGTCCAGGCAAGCCTATTTTTATAGCCAAATAAAACACACTTAGGAAAATAATGCGGATACTTCGTTAAGTACTTTTTAATTTTAGTAGTTTATTTTACGACGCTTTATCAACATCTTAAGTTATTTAGCGTCTGAATGAGATGGTGATAATGCCGGACCGGGGTCCAACACCGAAAGTTACCCAGCATTTGCTCATTTTGGGTTGAGGGAAAACCCAGGAAAAAAACCTCAACCAGTTAACTTACCCCGACCGGGAATCGAACCCGGGCCATCTGGTTTCGCGGCCAGACGCGCTGACCGTTACTCCACAGGTGTGGACTAGTACTTTTCTTTTATAAAAGGAAAATACATACGGGATGATTCAAAACCTGTGCGACAAACTCTGAGGGGTGATAGATCTAACAATAAGGAACGCTTTTTGTTAAACAACATACGTCTTTTGACGCGTAGTTTCAAGGTTACCGTTGAAAATGTTTTTGCGCGGGCATACGTCAATGTATGCGAATGTGTGCACCTTTGTTTGTTTGTTTGTTGAGATGTCTGTAAGAAACGAGAAGGGTTGTTGTTGTTGTTTGTTACGTTTAACGTTCAACACCTTTTCCTTTCAGTTCAGTGTAATCATCAATTGAGAATGGATGTCTACGCGGTCTTCCACCAATGCGCCGGGAAGGAAGAGACCCATCGTCTCGAAGGCGCTGATAAAGTCGAGCAAACATTGTGTGGTGAGGGTGATTTCTGTTTTGAAACTGTTGTTGGTACATGTGGAGAACTCTTCTTCCGTTTCCGCGAGCCTCCCCATAACACATTAGACTACCATGTCGGCTAAAGTAGCCATCAATGGACCACCTAACGATTTCTTATTTTATCTAACAAAGGCAGTGCCTAAAATTCCGTTCATAGGCTTGAACAATTACATTACTAATAAGGAATGATAAAATAAAGTTTCAGGGCTACATCCTATTTATATCTGTTTAAAGATCAGCTTATTTTAAATTCGGCTATTGGTTCAATGAAGGCGACAGAGTCCTATGAATGGACCACCATGTTCCCATGAATGGACTAAAAGAAATTAAAAAAAAAATATATCTCAAAATAATGTCAACACAGTAAAAATCATAATAATGAAGAAACATAGATTCGATTAATGGATGTTGAACTTACTTTTAATCCAATTGTAATTGTATTTTTAAACTGAAAATATGAAAAAAACAGTCCTTGTCATTTCAATATTTTAAAGTTTTAGGCCATTTCAAATTAGCTAATAAAGTAGTTAAAATATTATTTTAAAATTTTAAATTACAACATAATAACTTGGTTGTACATACAAAATTATTTTCTGAAGTCTGAGATTATTCTTATAATGTAAGTAATACAGTCTTTAATTTTCAAGACACACATGCCACACAATGTATTTCTTTTGACTCCGCCTCATATTTGCACAAGCTTCATGTACCATTTCCTGCAAGACTGAATTACAGTTTCCTCGAAGGTTTCTTCACACATGAAACAAAACCAGGAGTCTCGATTTTGATTGCTTCCTGAAGGGAATTGGTTTCCATGAATGATCCATTTTAAAATGCAGTCCATTCATGGGAACTCCAGCTGATTCATCCATAGCGACTTCGCCATTTTCTAATCACACTTCAAGAGCGCTGAAGAGGTTATACAAAATGTATGAATATACAACTAAACAAGAAGCAGGCAGAACACTGCTTCCAGCTATATATACCATTTCATAACTTAATGTCATTACGTCAATCTACTCTGACGTAAAGTTACTTTAAAATTATAGTAAAAATAACAAAAATGTATCTCAGCTTCTTGTTCAGCCCACGTGTTTGCTGCCGCCACCAAAGACAATTCAGGAGTGACATACATGAGGAGGAACCTTGAGGTGACATTTCACGCATACGCAGTCAATATGACCAAGAATATGACAACGGTCCATTGAAAGCAAAGGTCCATCGATGGCTACTCTCCCCTACATACTAGCCAGAACCTCAATTAGAGGATGAACAGACCATTATACGCAGACATTTGTCGTGTTACCTCAAGTCATTTTAACTATATAGACCTTATTTACATGGTTGCTATGTATAAAGATCACTTCATAATAAAGGGAAACAAGGTAGTCATTTGATGAGCATTACAAACATCCGAGCAATAAATTTAATTCAGGTACTACTGACGAACACTACTGACGCAGCAGAACGAGCCACGGCAACGAAGTGGACCTGGGGGGGGGACATGTGGCAAGACTACACCAGGCACGATGGACCCATGTAGTCACGATGTGGGACCCCTACGTCGGAAAGAGAGGACAGGGAAGACCACGGCTCAGATGGTCTGACATGTTTACCAAAGAGGCGGAGAAACAATGGTCGAGGACAGCAAAGAACAGAGTTTTGTGGAAAGAACTAGGGAAGCTCATTGTAAATAGATAACGTAATCAGCAGGGAAAGGATTTATATGTAAATACATATTTACTTATAAAGCTAATATAATTTATATTTTGCATTATCTTTATGTTTCACAATGTGTAGGGTTGAAAAATCCTACTTTTATTTTCCATATTTTTCCATATTTTAGAGTTTAGTACATATTTTCGTTAATTTCCATATATTTTCCATATTTCATATAAAACAGTCCATATTATATTAGGTTTAACAATAAAACAAAACAAAATTCCATTAACTTTTAAAAATACATTTCAACAATAGAGATTTAAACACATGTTCAGTAATCCCTTTAACATCAGAGTTATTTGAAAATTAGCAGTCCTATCAACAATGGGAAAGTAAGTTACAAAACTGTATTAATTTAATTTAAAATTTTTAACAGACTTCAGTTGTGCAGCTCAACAGTTAAATGCCAGTCAGAGTACACATAGGTTCAGTTTTGTAAATCATACTATAAAGACGGTAAATATGCCAAAAGTACGTCATTCAGTCAATTTAAAATCAAAACTAACAAGTTACATTTCAGAATTTAAAGAAGATGGTTTATCAACTGACAATAAAATATTATTTTGTAATTTGTGTCAGTGTGCAGTATCATCTACACAAAAGTTCCTGGTGCAACAACACATTACAACTAGTAAACATCAGGCCAACAAACAACTAAATTCCAAGCAGAGACAATTGTTTTTAACACAACCAACAACATCGAATGTAAGATCTGAGTTTAACATCGACCTGTGCCGTTCTCTCATCTCTGCTGATATTCCTCTCTACAAACTAAAGAATAAGGTCTTCAGGGAATTCCTTGAAAAATATACTCAACATACAATCCCGGATGAGTCAACACTTAGGAAGACGTATGCTCCATCCATCTACGATGAGACAATACAGAAGATAAGAGATGAAATTAAAGATAGTTCAATTTGGGTTTCCATTGATGAGACTCCCGACAAAGAAGGTAGATTTGTTGGTAATGTAGTTATCGGTTTGTTAAGTGAACAATATTCTGAACGAATTCTTTTACATTGTGATGTTCTAGAAAAGTGCAATAACAAAACTATAGTTAAACTGTTCAACGAAGCTATGGGTATCCTGTGGCCAAAGGGTATTATGTACGATAATGTGTTATTCTTTATTAGCGATGCTGCCCCTTATATGGTCAAAGCTGGACAAGCATTATCTGTTGTATATCCTAAATTGACTCATTTTACTTGTGTGGCGCATGCATTTCATCGTGTGGCAGAAGTGGTCAGAGACAATTTCCTAAAGTAGATTTGTTGATTTCATCAGTGAAAAAGTATTTCTCAAAGCTCCCAGTAGAGTTAACGTGTTGAAAGAAATGTACCCTGAAATTCCATTGCCACCAAAGCCAATTTTAACTAGATGGGGTACATGGCTAGAAGCAGTTGAATATTATGCCGAACATATAGACTCTATTAACAATGTTCTCCTTGCATTGGACTCTGAAGATGCAGTCTCAATTGATACTGCGAAAACAGTTACCTGTGACATAAGTGTGAAGAATGACTTAGCTCACATTCAGCATACATTTTCATGCATCATAAAAACGCTCAAAAGTCTCCAAAATAGGCACCTTTCACTATCTGAAAGTTTTGAAATTATAAATAGTACTGTGGAACAACTGAATCGTGGTAGAGGTAAAGTTGCAGATGCAGTAAGAGCTAAGGTGGACACTGTACTTTCAAAAACCCTGGATATGAAGAACTACAAAAGGTTGTTGCTGTGATGAGTGGTGAATCAACAGTGAAGATTAACTTGGACTTATCCCCAGCAGACATTGTGAAATTGAATTATGTACCAGTTACTTCTTGTGACGTCGAACGCTCTTTTAGTCAGTATAAATCTATCCTCAGAGACAATAGAAGAAGATTCACTTTTCAGCACTTGAAAGAAATGTTTGTAACCTATTGTTATGGTAACAGACAATAAAAATTGTGTTTTGTTGAAACTACATTGGAAGATAAGGTACGTCCATTATATTTTTTGTTTAGTTTGATTAAAATGTACCAATATTTAACGTACATAGTCATTTTTTTATAATTTTAAGTCCATATTTAATTCCATATTTTGGTAAAAATCCATATTTAATTCCATATTTTGGTAAAAATAACTACATATATATTTACATATTTCATATATTTTTAGTCCATATAAATCCGTTCCCTGGTAATCAGTGTTAAGATATTGTAAATAGTAAAGTCAGTATAAGTGAAAGTGTAAGATAAGTTTTGTAAATAGTAAAGTCAGTGTTGAGAAAGTGTGAGGTAAATAGTGTAAATAGCAATCAGTGTTTGTCAAAGTGCCAGTGTCAGTATAATGTGTGTAGTGCAAGAAAAAAAAATGAACAAAGAACAGTGCTGAGACTAGTTAAAGTTGAACAGGGTTATTAACAATGTCACAAAAGTAGTATACACGACAAGCTCGCCTAGATTGGCTCACCAAGTGAGTACACTTGAGCCATCCCTGTCGAGGGGGTTCTAACCCCATCACAGGAGGCCTGTGCCCAACATGGAATATAATGGCTAACATTCATTCATTCATTCATTCATTCATACATTCATTCATTCACATTTGAATATCTATTACACCTAGTGGCGTTCAAGCAGTATATTTGAGTCCATTTGGCCCCTTTTGTGGAAAAATCACCTAAATACGTTGGTTATGACTGGGGATGTCTTGGTCCCGATAGACGTGTATGAGATCCAAAAGTGATTGACGCTGGAGCCCACAACAAGTGGCGGGGCGGAGGTCCCCGAAGGTTCCGGCGCGCGTAGCTGGCTGCAGGCAGCTGGGGTTGTGGGCGGAGCGGACTGATCCGGGATTCCAGGGGTCGCCCCGAGATGCAGCACCAGTATTTACACTGCAGCACCGATGCTTAACCTTAATTGCACCGGCGCTGTCCCCCTTGTGGGAAAAACGATTCTTAAAATTCATCAAGTCACAACTTTCTACTTTTGATACTACCTTCACAAGAACCAATTCACTGACTCATTGATTTGGTTTCCGATTCAAGCCATATGGAAGGAGTGAATGAGTTACATGTGTGTGTTTCACGTAACTGTATGACCTTTAGGGCGCGCTATTAGCCAAAAGCCTAGGTCGTCATTTTACCCGCTGCAGACTCTGTCGAAATCCAACCGAATTCAAGTGGAAGAAACAAGAAACTACAACACTGTATCATTTGACTCATGACAGGTGAAACGAAAGAACTCCTGCTTCAGTTCTGTTTATCGGACGAGAGCCTAGTCTTCATTACTAATGGGTATTAAATATCGGTACCTATACAGGGTGATTCAAAAGTCCGGCGACATATGCAAACTCCCTTAAGCGAAAAATGAATAGGTTGGAAATAGTTTTTTTTATTTTATTGGGTTATTTTAGGACGCTGTATCAACATATCAGGTTATTTAGCGTCTGAATGAAATGAAGGTGATAATGCCGGTGAAATGAGTCCAGGGTCCAGCACCGAAAGTTACCCAGCATTTGCTCGTATTGGGTTGAGGGAAAACCCCGAAAAAAAGCTCAACCAGGTACCTTGCCCCGACCGGGATTCGAACCCGGGCCACCTGGTTTCGCGGCCAGACGCGCTGACCGTTACTCCACAGGTGTGGAATGGAAATAGGTAGTTTTCAATCTAATGTGCTTCAATTTTCGATGTAGAATGCACCAATGAGGCTGTACGACAGCCGCCAATCCTCATGCTGCCAAATTAGTGGTTTTTCCGCTAGTTCTACCGAATTTTAGATACGTATTATTTAACGGAGAAAAATAGTCGACATGCAGAGATTAGCGATTATTTAATTTCTCGCAGTGCAAACATTTTTTTTATATTAATAGCATAAGGATTCAGGGAAAATTCATTCTTGCCTGGCGGTTTTCTCTGAACTTGTATCGGTAACACTGCTAATTATCACCATCATTTCGTAATTTACCTAGTAGGCCTATAGTATGATGATTGCGATAACATAAATGCCCCTTTTATTTATTTATTTATTTATTTATTTATTTATTTATTTATTTATTTATTTATTTAGTTATTTATTCTGGTGGAGTTAAGGCCATCAGGCCTTTTCTTCCACACCACCAGAAATACAATACAACTACAAGAAAAATTATACATCTATGCAATTAATCTACAGTAATAACGAGTTACAGAATGAATATGACATAAAAAAACAACTGAACATACAAATACAAATTGAAAATAATAAAAATTAGTCTAACATATTAAATGATGCAAAAAAAAAAAAAGAACAAACAAAAAGTGAAAAAATATACAACAAATACAGACACAAAATACCGGTAATAGTGTCACTCAGCATTATTGTTATTAATTAAGGGACAAAATGGCATGGTGGAGATTAGGTATCTGGAGACTCAAGAATAGGAGAGGGAACGTAGAGAAGGATAAATGTCCTTTGTGTGGTCTAGCTGAAGACGCAATGCATATTGCGTTAAAGTGTCAGGCAACGCATGATTTGAGAAACAGTTGGGTGGATAAAAAATTTGTACAAATAAATGCTATAGTAGCTTATAAAAAATGAATGGTCACCTAAACGCCAGCAATTTGCATAGGAAAATTTCTGTTTGGAGTTATAATTAGATGGGAAGAGAAAGTCAGATCTCTAATGGAGATGGAATTATAAATGTTGAGTAGTTACATGATAAGAAACTACGAAGAGTAGTCAATGAAGTAATAGAATAATTATTAAAAAAGTAGGAGTTTTAAATAAAAGAGGTATACTTATTAGTTGATTATTATTATTATTTTATCATTATTATTATTATTTTTATTATTAGTAATATTATTATTGTAAACAGAGGATACTTATAAGTTCAAATGTATTAATTTTTTGTATATTTGTATAGAGAGTGGTGGCGGATTAAGAACTGGAATACATCTAATCCGCCATGACGTGAACAATGATTGATGAAATCTATGCTAATAATAAATCTGTAGCCAAAATTTTTCTGGTAATTTTCGCTTTTCCAAAAATAATTGGTCCTAACATATATAATTAATCACCCTGAAACCGAAAATCGCTTTTTTGAAATTTTTGTTTCTATGTCTGTCTGTCTGCCTGTCTGTATGTCTGTATGTTTGTTACCTTTTCACGCGATAATGGTTGAACGGATTTCGATGAAAATTGGAATATAAATTAAGTTCGTTGTAACTTAGATTTTAAGCTATATGTCATTCTAAATACATTATTTAAAAGGGGGGTTATAAGGGGGCCTGAATTAAATAAATCGAAATATCTCGCTTATTATTGATTTTTGTGAAAAATGTTACATAACAACAATTTCTTTAAAAATGCTTTCCGATAAGTTTTATTCTTTGAAAAAGTTTGATAGGACTGATATTTAATGAGTTAAATGAGTTTTAAATTAAAATAACTGCCATTTAAGGCGGTGTAATGAAATAAAGAACAAATGACTTCGTCTATAAGGGGCCTCAGTCAACAACAATCGAAAGCTATGAATCATAGCCTACAGAGAATGTTTCTGTGTTTGTATGAAGTAATATCGGGAGCTAAATTAACCGATTTGTGTAATTAATTATTATTTCGCCATTGGAAAGTGTAGTTTCTCTAGATGGACATAATGCTATAATGTTATTACAGTAACTTCTGAGTGAATTGAGGACAGGTAAGATTAAAATAGCTTCTTATGCATAAACAACTTGATAGGCTATTCTGTGTATTCGTTTCCTGTATTTCTTAAAATAATGTTTATCTCAGAGAATTAACGAAGAACGAGAGTGTATTCATTTAGTATGCAGTAATAATATATTAGCTTAAGATTCCATTATTTTATAATCCAAATTTTAACTATGCTCAATTGAATGGTGTTAAAATACATAAAATACATATGCATTAAATGCAATGCAAAAAAATTGGGCAATGTGCCAAGCAGATTATGTTGCGCTGTTGTAAAATAAAATTTATTCCTCCTGAGATTCAAGAGCCCCCGTAACAAATTAAAAACTTACTTATCCGAGTACATCCGTTATCAACACACTTTTTATATAATATAATATAATATAATATAATATAATATAATATAATATAATATAATATAATAAAATATAATATAATATAATATAATATAATATAATATAATATAATATAATATAATATAATATAATATAATATAATTTAAGTTATTTCAAGGGTTCAGAACCATAGTGGGCCAAGCGCCATTTACTGAATACGTAGAAAACAAGGGTTAAAAAAATTAAGTTCTTACCATAATTCAATGGAAACATATAACAAGTAAAATAAAATATACATATTAAATCTAAATGATGTCAATTTTCATTAAACAATGGTTGCATGTAATAAAATTAAGAAACATGTTAAAGGAATTGTCAGTGCACCAAATGAGTGGTCTCTGGACCAAAATGATCGCATTTGAATTATTTGGATGCAATTTAAATTAAGTAACATATTAAACGATTTATCCTTCTATCAAACACGAATGTTCCCTGGGTCAAATGTCCTATTTTAATTATGTAATTACTTTATATTTATTTCTAACGGGTGCAGCGGAGCGCACGGGTACGGCTAGTAAATAAATAAATAAATTAATAAATTAAGGGACACTAAGCTGTTCTAGTATCCTGGCACAAAAACACGAAGGACGAAGATGTGGCAACAGGGCATTTTCCGTTCTCATTGAGGCTCGTACCAGTGTGCAATCCCAAGGGCGCATTCTACGTTTAAAATTCAAGCACGTTAGTTTCAGAACTACAGTACGATTATTTATTCTTGACAGTTGCCAGCCATGTGCGCCTGGGCCAGGCGAGTCCATTAAGTTACACCAAGGGATGTTCAGGTTAGTCTGTCGCCTGCAGTCAGAGCGATAGGATGTTACGCATGGAGTATAGCGTTGTGTTTCCAGTACAGTTAAGCTGTACTGCATTCCTTTACCGATCGCTCGCCCTTATTTCTTCTCCGAGCTCTCCCCACTATTCCTATTATTTCCCCTCTTTCGCGTCGCTGAGATGTTAGGAATAAATAATCGGTCAGTACATATCACTGACAACTTTGCCCTTTTTCCATCTTTCGATATCTGCACTAAAAATAGGGTTTGTCAATGTCCCCGGACTTTTGAATGACACACTATATGCGGTATTTCCTCTTGCTCCACACTGTGCTTCCCATCTACAAACAACTGTCAATATACACATCAGTTCCAATTGGTATCCAGAGGTCCAACACCATAATATAAGTGAGCTTCATTTTTGGTTCTGTTTTTATGTGTGAGCATATTTCAGTCCTCTTTCCTTCTTTTGTTAATTTTTCTCCATTTTATTCATTATGTCTCTTTTATTTTCGTCTTTATATTTTTCGCTTTCCTTCATTTCAATTTTTGAACTATTATTCTCTCGTCCTTTTCCATGTATTTTACCTTTCTTTCTTTATTACTTTCTCTTTTCCAAACTATCTGCAAGATCATCTTCTTCGCTTCCTTTTTCGTGTATTTTTTTGCCGCTGTCATTTTTTGTTCTCGCCTATTTTTTCCTGTAATTTCCTTTGTTCTCTTCCCCTTTTCGTTCTTCCGTGTCTTTTTTTTCTTGCACAGAGAAGGAACCCGAAGGCTTACACTGCAGCCTGAGGCTTATTGTGCTTACCACTCCTATTCTGTGAATGATTGGATAGCCGAAAGGCCGCGCTCTTGTACAAATACAGCACACTGCTCCGTGAACTTAACCCAGGCTATTTATTGTACGGATGATGATGATGATTATGATGATGATGATGATGATGATGATGATGATGATATGTGAATTAATGATGGCGAAATGAGTCCGAGGTCCAACGCCTGAAGTTACCCAGCAATTCTGCTTCAATTTGTTGAGGGAAAACCCCGAAAAAAAAAAACCCCAACCATGTAATTTGTCACAACCAATATTTGAACCTGGGCTCGCTCGTTTCATAACCAGATTTGCTGACCTTTACTCCACAGCGGTGGACTTTCGTGTCATTTACTTCACTTATTCCTTTATTCGTACTATCCATTTTCTTGTGTTCTCCACTCCTATTTTCGTTCATAATTTCATTTTTTAATACTTTCGTTTTTTCTATCGTTCTTTCATTATTCTTTCATTGATTATGTTTTCTATTTGTCATCCTTTCGTTACTTTTTTATTTTTCATTTCAATCTTTGTTCCCTTGTTTCGAGTTGGTATAGCGCTGGCCTTCTATGCCCAAGGTTGAGGGTTCGATCCCGGGCCAGGTCGATGGCATTTAAGTGTGCTTAAATTTATTTAATATTTATTTAATAATAACACATACATAAAAAAACGCTACATAAAAGTACCCCGGAAGAGCAAAGCTCGTGTTCGGGAACAGTTCCGTTTTGATGGAAAGACTTGAAAATGACATACAATTTTACATTGTTCACCAAACATATCTATTTTTTCTGAATTAAAATTTAAGATTCTGATTACACATGTTATATATACCGATAGGCCTAATTCGCAAAAACATAAATCTCTACTGTTTCTAAAATAAAATTTAAAATTCTTGCACATTCTTAAGAAGAGTCGATAGAAACACACATAAATACACATACTTTGTAGGCAAAATACTTTCGAAAAAGGTCACATAAAGATAATAATAATAATAATAATAATAATAATAATAATAATAATAATAGTAGTAATAACTGAGTGAAAAAAGAGACGATGTTGAGATTGGTGATGGATTAATATTAACTTATTATTAGTAGTATACTTAGCACAGGTTATGTTGATATACGTAGTAACAAAGATAAGATAGAAAGAATATACTTAGGATAGAAATAAACTTGTTTTACAATACGTGGTACATATAAAACAGGAAAGCCTGTCATAATTTTTTTAATTCTGGATCTGAAAATTTAATTGCTTAAAATAGTCAATTCTGGATGGAATTTTATTATCGACGTGGACCATAGTTTGTACCGTGTAGTAAAGCAGCAGATGTGAAACATTTACGTTCAACCAAATTAAGAATTTCATTTCGTCTTGTATTATGATC
>JAJSOF020000029.1:41378089-41409547 GCA_025594305.2 Periplaneta americana
GCATCAAAGTTCCATTAGGTGTCGTCAGGAACTGAACATGGGTAACCAGCGCGTAAAGCCGTCCTCTATCATTTTTCTTGACGGCTCGTTCTTGAAGATTATATTGAAAAATAAATTATATTTCGAGCATGCATAAAATGTTGCTTCATATAGCTAAAAAAATATCCGATAATCTTCTGTTAATTTAACCTTCGTTTTTATGTACGCATCTGTGTGCTCTTGTTGGCTTTTGTCAGTGTAGTACGGTGAAAGAGTCTCTTTGTGTACGTGGGGGATTTTATCGTTTTCTCCTCTGGAAATCGTTCTCTCTCTTCGCATAAGAAGCAAGCGAAGTCTTTCTTAACGCCTGAATCATCAGGCATTTGCGGATAACTGACTTGATGCATCTTGCTTCCTGTAACTGATGCAGAATAATTCCTCGCGACTTGGGATCTTGCATGAAACAACGCTGCAAATCCCAGTCGAACATCGGCTACACGACGTCTCCTATCAAAATGAGCCATGCTTTCGGAGGGATATGACTGCACGTCCAACTATCCATCTGTCTGTCTTTCTGTTTCCTTGTCTTTCTATGTATATTTGTCTTTCTGTCTTGTTCCCGATTTGTCTTTATCCGTCTTACCCTTTTCCTATCTACATGCATTTCTGTTTGGCTCTTTTTGCTCTTGTGTGCAAGCCTTGCTATTTGTTTCCATGATAGTATTTTCGAACTGCCATTAGTCTTTTGGTGTGTTTGTTTCATTTCTGCGTATCTCTATGCCTGCCTTTCTGTCTGTGTACTTTTTTCTTAATATGGCTGTCTTTTCCTTTTTCTCTCTCCTTAGTCTTCTGTCTTTTTTAAAAGATGCCTACAGTATGTCGTCTGTACATCTGTCTTTTTTTTATATATGTATGTCTGCCCACACTTAAATAATCAATCGATGCACGCTATTATTAGTATTTAGAAGTATTTATTTATTTAACCTAGTAGAGATAAGGCCGTCAGGCCTTCTCTGCCCCTCTACCAGGAGATTCCAACTATAACATGAAGAATAAAATTACAATTAGTATTAGATTTACAGTTACAATTACAAATAAAATTACAATATTAAATTTAAAATTACAATTACAATAAAAATCAAAGTAGGAAAAGATTACCTGACTAATGAAAGCTAGATAATTTATCTAGAAAAACAAAGAATATTTTATATTTACTGAATTACAAATTAAACCTAGAATAACAAAATTGTATAGTCATGAAATTACTGGATATTGAAATATTTTGTGATAGATTAAGGAAACTATTTACAAGAAATCAATTACTGACCAAGTGCCTAGTTAGTTTGCTTTTGAATTCAATTTTATTTCGACAGTCCCTAATGCTAGTAGGTAGCGAATTCCAGAGTCTTGGCAGGGCTATTGTGAAAGAGGATGAGTATGAGTATATGCGATGAGATGGTATTGTTAGTATTGTTTCATGACGAGCGTGTGTTCAGATTATGGTGGGAAGAAAGGTAAGTGAAGCGAGACGACAGGTACGAAGGAATAGAAGAGTTCAATATTTCGAAGAGAAAGAGAAGTGAATGTAAATTATATGTGACATATAATGTGCAAAACAGTTTGACCTACAGTGAAAGCCCATTAATCCAGACTATTTCAGACTGAGCGTTGTCAGGTATAATAAAAGTTCGGATTACGGAAATCAAAATAGGCAATTTTGTGAATAAAACAATTTCAAAACTCGCTCAGTCCATTTGGCCATTTTTATAGGCCATCGGGCCTTCTCTTACACTCTACCAGATCACAAAGTATAGAAGCAGTGAAAATTTAACAATTTAGTATGGACTGTTCTGAGTAAAAAGTTAATATAGACATGTGATGAATTCAAATGTTGTTTTTCTGTAACTGTCATGGTTTTCCCAGAAAAAAATGTGTTTTTTGAGTCTAATGTTTTTGAAAAGAGAATAGACAATCATTATTTAGGCTACTTTGCCCTGTATGTACGCTGAAGCAGTCGTTTGTTACTCTGTTGTGTATTGGAATGTATTGGTTGTTGGGTGCAAGGTCATTGGCAATAACATTTACATTTAGTCGAAATGTAAACAAGTAATTAAACTACTATCAGTCTTAAAATATGATATTTTACAAATTAAGAATGCAATTATAAGGTATAATTAAATTTCACTAGATATTTTTTCAGTAGACCAATATGCCTACTGCCTATATAATTTTGGCAGTTAATGTCGTTTACGCCCTGTATTAGGATGGAGAGTAATTTCGAAAACCATTCTTAACCCATTAATTTTATTACAGAAACGAATTATGAACCACTATTTAAATAAATCTTTACTTTCTCCAACCAATTTGATGTTTACAAAATTTAAAGTCTTAGAAATAAACCAACTATATAGATTAATGTTATTGACTTATTTTCATAAAAAAATTAAGAAAAAGAAAAATCTTGTAATGTGTTCTTACAATTATTTCATTAAGCGGAATAACATAATAATAGTGAAAGAACCAAGGTGTAAAACTACTAGAGGAATAAAACATACAGCAAATTTAGGCCCAAGACAGTATAACAGCCACCGGGGTAGCTCAATCGACTAAGGCGCTTGCCTGTCAACAAGGAGTCGCGCTCGGGCGCGGGTTCGATTCCTGGTTGGGCTGACTACCTGGTTGGCCTTCTTCTGAGGTTTTCTCCAACCATAAGGAAAATGTCAGGTAATCTATGGCGATCTCATCTCGCCAAATATCATCTCGCTACCACCAATTCCATCGACGTTAAATAACGTCATAGTTTATACAGCGTCGTTAAATAACCAATTAAAAACATTATAACAAAACCATAAAAAATTATCTCACCTTAACAATGCTAATAGGCCTACTAATATTATTTCAAGAGAAAAATGAAATTCTTCTTTTGGATTAATCTAACACAAATTTGCTTCCAACACCCTTTTAAATACTTAAGTAGTGCAAGAATTTTTTCTTCTTCTTTTTCTTATTCTTCTTCTTCTTCTTTTGACATTAAACGTTTGTTCTACGGATTTTTCTTTTTACTTCATCTCCGAGCGCGAGCTCTGCTCATTCGGAAGGTACTTCATTATAAACTCGTATATTAGTTTAAACTTACTTTAAATTATTTATGTATTTCTTTCTTTCTTTCTTTATTTCTTTATCTATTTCTTTATCTATTTATTTATCTATTTCTTTATTTCTTTATCTATTTATTTATCTATTTCTTTATTTCTTTATCAATTTCTTTATCTATCTATCTATCTGTCTGTCTGTCTGTCTGTCTGTCTGTCTGTCTGTCTGTCTGTCTGTCTGTCTGTCTGTCTGTCTGTCTGTCTGTCTGTCTGTCTGTCTGTCTGTCTGTCTGTCTGTCTGTCTGTCTGTCTGTCTGTCTGTCTGTCTGTCTGTCTGTCTGTCTGTCTATCTATCTATCTATCTATCTATCTATTTATTTATTTGCTTACGTTCAAGTACTGATACCTTGGTGCATCTCTCATTACTGAATCTTGAATTTTGAATGTGTACTAAGTGAATGAATGAATCTACTTAATATAGGTATACCAGTTACACATATAAACATAGTCTGCCAAAGTATAACTGTTCTAGAATACACCTTGAACAAGACTAGGAAGAAGAAAACACCATGCCGATGATGTTGGCGTCTGTAGTGATGATGGTGTTATTTTTATTACATAATTTCTTCAATAACTTATCATCATATTCTCTCAATTACTCCCATCAACCATTTTGTCCACACCTGTGGAGTAACGGTCAGCGCGTCTGGCTGCGAAACCAGGTGGCCCGGGTTCGAATCCCGGTCGGGGCAAGTTACCTGGTTGAGGTTTTTCCGGGTTTTCCCTCAACCCAATACGAGCAAATGCTGGGTAACTTTCGGTGCTGGACCCGGACTCATTTCACCGGCATTATCACCTTCATATCATTCAGACGCTAAATAACCTAGATGTTGATACAGCGTCGTAAAATAACCCAATAAAAAATCAACCATTTTTGTTTCCGACAGTAAATTATAAAGAATTTGATCTTTCAACTTATGAAAGTAGAACGTTATAGGACGCACTGATTAACAAAGACACAAGAAATATTGAATGAGATACAACTGACCTGTAAGTCTACTCGTATATAAAATATTTAGCTGCTCCCTGCATCAGATTTTTCTTCGCTTCTAAATATGACTTTTCATTTCACCTGGCACCTTCCCTATTGCACTCGTGTCTGGAAACAAACTTGTAAAGCTGTTGAATGGATCAAGGGAAGAAGATGGAGAGGGAGATATGTTAGATGCCTGTCCCTGGCACCTAGACAAATTGCTCCTCACAACAACTACGTCTGGCCGTAGGTATCTATCACGTCTACGAAATTCGTCTCTTGTAACGCAATAAAAAAATAAAAAGTTAGTCATTTTTTATCTTCCTTTTACGTAACTATAGTTGCAGAATTTCAAAAATTTTGATAAATAATGCACTTAACAAGACAGTCAGATAAAGAATGTATTTCGTTCAGATGAGGAAGCCTCAGAACATACGTATCATTTATTTCTCGTAATCTTTCTCTTGCACGAAAACCTGGTTGGTAAATATAATATCTGTTCAGTAAACGTTCCTATCTCTAGTAGTTTATTTATTGGTTACCTTGTAGCAAAATATGTAGTCCAGTTTATATAAATGGAGCAACAACACTTGAGAACATCCATCTTCCAAGTGGCAGTACTGATTTGTTCAACTCGCTTATTCTACATTATAAATCCAATTGACATCCATTCATTATTAACATTTTGAGTTGATGGACATAGGCGCGTCCATAAAGTAACTTTCTCACTCTTCCCTCACCTAACAAACCATATGTTGCGCGAAGAGACTGCGTGTACGTGATAGAGTAATGTCCTGGCATGGCGCATGCGCTAGCGGAACTTCCCGAGTGCTCTCAGTAGCTTCGTTTCATTGGTTGAAGTTGGACGTTCCGATTCCAGCTCCCGCCGCGTGTGAAGTGCGATCAGTGATAAAGGTTTTGAATGCACAGGGCATAGTATCAGCTGTGACAGGTCTATGGACCTAACGTCATTAGCAAGCAGATGGTGCGTTGTCAGCAGGACGCCAAAATGTGCACGACGAGGAGCGCAGTGGGAGGCCAACCATTATCACAGACGACCTCAAATCCATTTTAATATTATTCTCCCATCTACGTCTCACCCTCCCCAAAGGTTTTTTTTTCCCTCCGGCCTTCCAACTAACACTCTATATGCAGTTCTGGATTCGCCCATACGTGCCACATGCCCTGCCCATCTCAAACGTCTATATTTAATATTCCTAATTATGTCAGGGGAAGAATACAATGCGTGCAGTTCTGCGTTGTGTAACTTTCTCCATTCTCCTGTAACTTCATCCCTTTTAGCCCGAAATATTTCCTTCTGCTACATGAAAAAAAAATTTTCACTATTTAAAAATTATTTATATATATATATATTTTTTTTCAAAATTTAAAATTGTGGGAGTTTACTGTGCAGTTATGAAGCGTTTCCCTCATAACTTAAACTTGTTAACTTTTTCATGTCCTCTCGCTTTTATTTAATTGCTGAAACTCATGTTTACAATATCATGCTCTTTCAACTACGTTCCTTAATAAATATTTCTTTTTGTGTTAGAAGAAAATACTGATATTTGACCATTTTTAATGAATTTATTTTTTATCAGACAATCTGTCAAAGGCAGAGAAGTGATCTTGCATCATATTGTAGATATGGCATGCATAAATAAACACAAAAATTTCATCACAGAATGTTGGATAGTTTTTGAGTTATGTGGAAACGCTTCATCACTGCACAGTGAATTGAAAAAAAAAGTAACTTTTTTTAAATCGTAAAAATATATATATATATATATATATATATATATATATATATATATATATATATATATATTCATATAGCAGAAGGACAGTGTTTCACACATACTAATTTTCATTCTTGTACAAGATACAGTAATGGAGGAAAAAGTGTTGAATATTTCCAAAATTTTACTACTGTAAGCTATACCTAACACCTTAAAAGAACGCATCACATCTTCACTATGCTGCGATGTCCTGTCGTACCTCACAGATCTATATGAGTCCATATATCCCCATTAGGCAGAGGAGCTTCAGTGTCTCTTATTACTATGTCTTATACAAAACTCTAAGTACTCTAGAATCCACCACCACTCTCATCTGTCAATATTTCGCAAAAAAAAAAAATCCAATTTTCTGAGTGGCGGATACTATGTCACGCAAACACAAATAGAGCCCTATTTTTCCAGACGGAGATATGGAAAAGAGAATATTGGACGGTGTTGATGGGATGACAAATGGAAAATGAAATAAACGAGACAAAAGTCCTCACAGCCTTGGCTTTGTCCATTACAAATACAATTCTGCCGTCTCCGAGACTGAACTCCAGTCCTAGGTCGTTGTAAGCCAGCGCTCTACCATATGAGTTACCAAGATAGCTAATCACAATATCTGTATTAGCACTACAGTGTTAAGATCACCTTTAACAACTTTCTGATGTTGCTTTTTTTAATTTATATTAATTTTTGTAATGTTATCCTTCGAAGAGGTGAAAAATTCAAATATCTTGGAGCAACAATAACAAATATAAATGACACTCGGAAGGAAATTAAACGCAGAATAAATATGGGAAATGCATGTTACTATTCGGTTGAGAAGCTTTTGTCATCTAGTCTGCTGTCAAAAAATGTGAAAGTTAGAATTTATAAAACAGGATTTAATTATAAATTTACAGTGTGGAAATGAAACCCAGATAGAGGTTGGAATCCATAAAACAAAACCCATACCGTTTAAACAAGGGGTTATGCAAGGCGCTCCTCTTTCCCCAATGCTTTTAATCTCAGCATAGACCACATTTTTGATGAATTATCCGAGCCTAGTGTGGCTGAAGAATTTGGATATGACCTTGTATCGGATCTAAATAATGTAGTAACATTAGGATTTGCGGATGATATTGCACTTGTTGCTAAAAGTACAATTGCTGCATCTGAAATATTTACCATGACAAAACGGTCATTACAGCAGATCGGATTAAGTCTAAATGAATCTAAAACTCAAACCATCGTTATCGAGAAAGGAAAATTAAGTAGTACGACATTGAATCTTGGAGGATCAATTGTTAATAGTATTGATGGAGATGAACGAATCAAATACCTTGGGATTAATTTTTCTGATGAAATTAAGTTTGACATTGCCAAAGTAATCAATAATTTAAATAATAAGATCCAAGCTTTAACATCTACTTATCTTCTGAAACCAGAACAAAAACTCAATGTTTTAAATATGTATATTTGACCTATACTTGTTTATCCTCTTCAAAATGCTCCCTTCACCAGCTTTCTGACCGGTTTCTCGAAGATGTGGATAAGTTAATTAAACGTTCGGTGAAGGAAATTTTATGTTTGCCAGGATACACGCCCGACGCGATGTTGTACACCGAACGTAAATATAAGGGTCTCAGCCTTTTCAAAGCTCAATGGGAAGCATATTTACAGCATCTCAATATTTGCAACACATTATTGAGAACCTCGAATCCTCTTGTCGTTTCTACAAGGAACATAGCAGCAGAAAAGAAAGTATGTTCCAGGAAGTTAAAAATTCCACCTGAAGATCTGGATATAAGTAACATCAATGTCCATAAACTACGACAAAATCTTAGGAAACAAGAGTACGACAAATGGTGTGCGCTTCCACATAAAGGAAAAGGTGTTATTTTATTTCAAGAATATACTCCCGGAAATAAATGGATTTTTTCTAAGGAGGGTCTATCTTCCGCTGAATGGCGGGACGCAATTAAGATGAATGCTAACGTAGCACCAGTGAGAAGTCTTCATGGGAGATCCTTGGACGGTTTCCGTTGCAGACACTGCAACGAGATTGAAACCTTAGCACACGTCCTAGGATCCTGTCAGCATGGAGAACTCCTGAGAAATTCACGCCATCATAACATCCGAAAACTAATAGCACAAGCCCTTAGAAACAAATCCTTCGAGGTCCATGAAGAGGTGCACTGCGTTGCGTCTGAAGGCGGCGGAATTAGAAGAGCGGACATCGTGGCTCTAGACAAGACTAATAGTAAAGGCTTTATACTGGACCCAACTGTTAGATTTGAGATGAGCCAGACCCAACCATCCGAGGTCAACAAAGAAAAACAACAAATTTATGAGCCTACTATTCCGTATTTTCGAGAAAAATATCAGATGGAAGGCACCTGGGAAGTACATGGTTTAATGATCGGAGCGAGGGGCACCGTCCCACGATCAACTGTAAACACTATCAAAACATTTGGAATCCATGACATCATTCCAAAAATAATTACTTCAACCATTAAAGGGTCTGGCAATTCTGAAAAATCATTTATACGGAATATCATAATACCCCCCTTTTCTATTCGTTAGTGTGTGATTGTTACAAATATATGTACAAATTTATTATTTCTTAAACTTAAGCTCCTAGTTCACATTTAAATTTGGCTCATCTATCTTACTGTAATCATTACTATTCTTATATGTGTGTTATTCTGTGTTTTGGCAACCCAGGATGCCTGGGCAGACTATTTCTTGAAATAAATTATATATATATATATATACCGGTTGTTCTGTATGGTTGTGAAACTTGGACTCTTACTTTGAGAGAGGAACAGAGATTAAGGATGTTTGAGAATAAAGTTCTTAGGAAAATATTTGGGGCTAAGAGGGATGAAGTTACAGGAGAATGGAGAAAGTTACACAACGCAGAACTGCACGCATTGTATTCTTCACCTGACATAATTAGGAACGTTAAATCCAGACGTTTAAGATGGGCAGGGCATGTAGCACGTACGGGCGAATCCAGAAATGCATTAGAGTGTTAGTTGGGAGGCCGGAGGGAAAAAGACCTTTGGGGAGGCCGAGACGTAGATGGGAGAATAATATTAAAATGGATTTGAGGGAGATGGGATATGATGATAGAGAATGGACTAATCTTGCACAATAGGGGCCGATGGCGGGCTTATGTCAGGGCGGCAATGAACCTTCGGGTTCCTTAAAAGCCATTTGTAAGTAAGTAAGTAATTATAATATACAGGACTACAGCGTTGTTATATTTTTAAAATATTTATGTGATGTTATAAATAGATAAACATGTGGACAGTATGTTTGTGTTTTAAAGAAATGATTGCATTCTTTACTTAAACTCAGATATTAACTTTCGAATGAAGAAATGAGAAATAAAATAAGAAAAGATCGGCTTCTGAAAAATGGCTGTTTATCTGCTGTGAGTTTTAAACTTCGTTAGAAGGAAGAAGATGTGATTGATTAAAACTTTCTGTATTGTCGAAAAGGGTTATTTTATAAACTTAAAAAAAATAAGCTTGGAATTTATAAGTGGAAGGTAAAGTCATTATAAGAACTACTAGTTTACAGATTATAAGAAAGTCAAGTTTGGAGTTGACTGTAGCACATTCTATCTTTCGTTTTGTCACGCCGGTGGTTCAAATAAAGTAGACGAGAACCTTTTTCACGTTGTCACGATTCCGTACAATTTAAAATTCCTCTGAGGAACGAAAATTTACATTTGTTCGAATCAAACTTCTATAAATGTAAGGAACAAAACTAAAATTCGTTCAATGATTTATTGTCAGATTTCACTGCTCTCTGAAATTAACTGAGAATATTGGGAATTTAGTGAATAGTTTTCCTAAAATACGCTGTTAAACGTTCGATTTAAGGGTGGATTTACAGGTTTGAGGGTCAAAAAAGTAATTTTTCACTTTATTTCTTATATAAACATTGGACATTTGAGGCACTCAGAAGCAAAGTGATACAAGTGACGTTTAGTAAGTTTTGAGATAAATGACTTTGAAGTTGAAAAGGAAATTTAAAATCTGTTACAGGACTATATTGTTATAAATTTACATTTGTATATGTTGGTATCTATATATTTTAACTTCGAAATAGAAATCATCTATTATAAAACAATTTAGGTAAAATAGAGTCCTAAAGTCACTTGTATTATTTTGCCACGGAAATATTTTTGTGGAAAAGTAATATAAGTGCAACGGTTTTCAGTATTTGTGTATTATTTAAAACAAGAACAAGAACACTATTTACAAAATTGAAACATTCCTGTCTTAACAGCATTTGAGCTTTCTTATTATCATATTATAACACAAAATGTGTCTGTATAACCGAAAGAATAGGGTTAAGAAAAGTTTTAATTTTTAATGAAATTTAACCTTAGTCACTGTCCATTACGTCACTAGTCTCATCTGAAGAAGTCACATTTGTCTCTGCTGCGACATCTGTGTTTCTGTCATGAAGTGCATCTGTAGGACTCCCAACGCGAGTATTCCTTGAACTTCCTCTTTCATGCCCTCTTCCACGTCCACATCCTGCAGTCGTTACTCGTTATTACAAGACCATCCTCATGCTTCAGGTCATCAAAGAAAGAGTGGTGTATGGATGGGATGAATTTCTTTAGCTATTGCAAGTTGCTCCACTTAGCAAAAGTTATCCTTATTGGATCATGTATAGTTGGTCAGCTCAATGTGTGCAGACCTTCCACAAAGATGTTTCGAAAAGTCAGCGCTGTGACATATTGCCTCTCTCCATAATGGAAAATTAATTAGTCATAAACGGAAGAAACGCAACAACACTATGTAAACAATGCACTTGTATTAGTTTGCCTCTCAGTCAAAACTCTGTATGCATTGTAATACAAGAGTAAGGCCAACATGGAGCAGCACTGACTGCAACTGCACTTACATTACTTTTTCTCTGAACAGAAGTGACACTAAAGATTTAGAATATACACTTATCTCACTTTTTAAAAAATTGTCACTTGTATCACTTTGCTTCTGAGTGCCTCATTTATCTTTATGTCAGTGAAGGAATTTTTAAGGTATATACAATATTTTGGTAGATATAACCATAAACGTACGAGCGTCCATTTATTTAGCTCTCTACACATAAGGTATATTTAACGTTCATTTCCCGTAATTTGTATTTTCCAAAACCGTTTTTTCTTACAACTCGTTAATTTTTTAAGATACCGCAGTAGAATTATTCATGCAACTGTCTTTCATACTTGTGAACAAGATGAACTATGATTATTGCTATAACATTTATATTTTATTTTTTTATCTTTTTAACTTAAAACATTAAGGGTGCTATTCATAGACATTTCGCTACCCTCGCTACGACCGTGCTAAACTAGTCCCGGCTATCGACTGGTTACTTGTACTGGAATCATATCATAGGCTATCATATCGCTAATATTGGTTTATGAATACGAAAAACGTTAGTTCGCTGATCATCCACCGGAAGTTCGCGCTAAGAATGTTTATGAATATGGCCCTAAAAATTTAATTCTCATGAGGAATTAAAAAATAGGTCTACTTCTATTACAGACGTTTCAAACATTGTAGTTCATTTTGTTCATTTGGCATTTAGGAATAAATAGACAAATAATGGCTCAAAAATATTCATATTGGTGGACATTAACATAAAAACGGCGCATCATTGTACAAAAACGGCCACTTTTTGTTATGATTATTAGTCATAATGGTGAAACTTTGATTAAATCTGAAAATAGTCTATAATTTTAGAAACAGTGAATAATGGAGTATGTCAAATTGCAAGGTGAAAGAGTCATTAGTTGCTGAGAAAGATATATTGAATTTTCTTAATTTTTTAGGGCTCAAACCTGTATATCCCCTCTTAAAACATTTTCTTTCTCGAAATATAAGCAAAAACGAGCAAATTTGTATTTAATATTTATGTTTGAAATATGTCAAAAGATTAACACTCTAAAATTTGACGATGTTTTGGGTAAAGAAAGATAAGTTATAAAAATGAGTTTTGAGTTAAATGAAAATTAAATATCGAGACGTCATTGCAAATAAATCACATCAAATGCTAGTATTCTTTCATTTTTTGCACACCTACTTGTAGAGTTTAACTTATGTATTCCCCTAGGGAACACAATTCCATTTGTACAAAAAAAATTGCTCTCCTTGTATTTTTGTGTACTGAAGCCAGAAATTACATAAAAATGACGCATCACGCATCATTTTTACACAAAACCATATTTTATGTTTCATATATTAATATACTACTGATTTTGCTGCATCCATTATCCATTGTTCTACTAAATTCTTGATGAGGATCAGAAATATAATCTATAAGGTACATGATGTAGAGAGTGAACGTTCTGAAGGGTTTACTAGTCTGAACCCATTGAATTAATGAGATATTTATGACTACCCAAGGAAAAAGCTGAGCTCTTACGCACGTGATTAAAAGAAATAAATTTGCTGACAGCAGAAACATTTCTTCATTGGTACAGGAGTAGAGAACAGGAATTTACGCCTTATACTTCAGAAGAGGGTGACTTAGTATACTGAAGAGTTATTCCTGGTTTGGTACAAAAGTTTAATGTTCAGTACGAAGTGGATGAATGGAGACTTTTATCGATTCCTTCAAAAAACTCTGTAGGCAGTGATCAGTGCTTTTGCACAATGACAACTAGTATGCTTCTTTACCTGTTTGTCATTCGATACACCTTAAAGAAACTTATGATAATCTTGAACTGGTTCTTACGAAGATAAATACAGGGATATAATTTTATTTTTACTTCAATTTTTATTGTACCTGAGTTTTTGAATGTACTTCACTCCCACCCCTTCTACTAAGGAAGTTTCAACTCCACACAGAACCAAGACCGCAGATAGTAAGCGGTACTGAGTTACTGAGTATAGTACGTTCCAGAAATATGTTCGCGTTTTCCAGTGACGAAAGAGCTTTCAATATTGAATCATATTTTCGCACAGGTACTGTCCGTTTGCCTACGTCGCATCCCGATTTCCCCACCTGCTTCTGCTCGCCCTCTGTAATAGCTGGGCTGTCTTAGCTCTTTTCTGAAAACATTAATTTCTCTTAGGAATTGGAAGTTTACGTAATATTATACAGCTGTTTAATTTAACTTAAATAAAAGGGCCTCGTTAAGTAATTAACTGTCACGTGATTTCCTCCTTTCTACAATCCTGCGGCATAACCACTTGGACGGACAGTAGATAGCATGTCTGAGTAATTTTATATTTTCGGGTCGGGCAGAAGTGAAGATTCAATTTACAGTACGTAGAGTAGGTACAGAATTATTTCAACATGAGTTACTAGTACGATGGACGAAACTGGCAATTGGAATTAGATGCAATAGTCTATAGTGCGATAATATGCACAAAAGAACTGAAGCCTGTATCGAAATGAACGGCCACCATTTTCAAAATTGTGTTTAAATATTCATATTATGATTATTTTTCAATTTAACTTCTTTCTCTATATTGTAAGCTAATGTGCTGTAGACAGTATAATATACACTGCATAATGAATACGTTCGCATGGATAACTCACTTCGTGAGTAAAAACACTTATTCTTAATACAGTACTGTACTTTGATTAAAGAAAAAAAACCTAATGAAAATTATCAAACTCAAAATCGCGATATTTCCTAGTTTACGTAAATGGATGAACTACTTTTCCTTCCTATACCTAGTAGAGTGATTCGTGTTTTACGCCAGTATCATCGAACTCCAGTCTTGGAAGGGGAGCAAGCGGTGTTTCCGGGTTCTCTAAAGGTATAGACAGGTTAATATTAAAAATGTTAGTAAAAATAAAATGATGTCCCTGTATAAAGATCATAACTGGATGATCTGTGGACATCTGAGACAGTTGTGCATGTTTCTTGGTCAGCAGACTGGGCATACTAAGTTTCCATATTTCCTCTGTGATTGGGACAACAGAGAAAGAAGCAGTCGTTGAGAACAAAAACATTGGCAAGAAAGAACATCTCCTGAACCTCACACAAGAGGAAAGGCAACAAACGTAACTTCACCATGAAGCGAAAAAGGCGGTAGAAAATATTTGAATAAATATAAGTTGTTAATTATGACAGCCTAATAGATTTTGTAAAATATGTACAGTATGTAATACACCGTGTCCCGCTAAGAGGGATCGAGAAATAAGTGCTAATTTAAAGTAGACCATAAAATATAATGGTTTTATAACATAAATGTTTACACAACTTGACATAAAAACTCTCCGAGTTTCGGAGAATGGTCAGTGCAACTCGATGTGTGCCCCTCGAGCTACCCTGAAGACATCCAAAAGGTACTCAACCTTCTGCCAAGTGTTCCATAACATTTGTGGAGTGATTAGCGCAGCTGCATTTATAATGCGTTGTCTCAGTTTTTCCTAAGTGTCAACTGTACCACGTTGGTACACAACATTCGTCATAAAGCCCCAGAAAAAGGTCAATGGGCGTGAATAATGGTGAGCTAGGTGGCCAGGCAAAGGGTTCTCCTTTTCCTATTGTGAAAGTCTGCATTCAAGAACCCAAGCACTGCTCCAAACAGCGTATTCCGAATCTCACCGGTCCGGTGGCATCAATGACGTCAGGTTGCAACGAAAATAAGGAACAAAACTGCTGGAAGAATCGATGCTGTCATGGCGACTGTGTAAGTGGTTATCTGTGCTACGCTAGCAAAATTTTGCGAAATTTCCGTACTGCCATCTCGTTCAAATAATAGAGATCATAAACAACTTATTTCTTGAACCGGTAATAATAACTGGTCCGTTGACATGTTCGCTCATAAGCCATTAACATATTGTTTTTAGGTTCTGCTCATTACAAACAATACAGCAGAACTAAAGCAGAACACACTGCCATGACACAACAGTGCACGATGTCATTCGTCTGCTAATTCCCGCCCTATACAAGAACCAATCAGATTCACTGATGGCGGCTGATGGAGCCTTCCACCACCTCTGCAAGTTGATGGCACCGGTGCGACACCGGTGAAGCATCAATGACGTCATCGGTGGAATTCGGAACACCGTGATACCATCGGATTGCTCACCGGTGAGATTCGGAATACGCTCAAAGTAATAGGGTACAGCCCCATGTTGCTGAAAAACCGATCCTGGGGGGAGTTGATCAACAACAAAAGTTCTGTATGTGTCCAGATGCCATTCCCTGTGACTGTCGCCTCGATGAAGAAGAATGGTCCAATGACGGAATGTTCTACTGAATAGCGCCAGGCTTGTTTCCACGATAAACGCTAGTGCGCATGCGCATGAACATGGAACTGTTTTTAAACCATTGGTACATAAACTTGGACAGTTTCTGTATCTTGTCAGATGTAAATCAAAACAATATCTTCATCTGATTTTAAATGGTGAGCATTTATTTCTCGATCCCTCTAAGCGGGATCGGTGTACTTGCCACAGGACATGTTTCACTTCATCACTTTTCAATATTAAATTCAATGACGTTATATTCACATTTCCAAAAGTGCCAATACATGTTGCGGAAAAATGGTACGTGATAGAGAAAATCTGAGCCGAGTTTTGGATTCAGCACCTCATAATACCATAAATGTAGAATAAAGTTTCAGAAAAGTTTTATGGCCCTTATTTTACATGTTGTTGTTGTTGTTGTTGTTGTTTTTGTTGTTGTTGTTGTTGTTGTTAGGGGGCGGCCAGGTAGCTCAGTTGGTAGAGCAGCTGGCTACGGACTGGAGGTCCGGGGTTCGATCCCAGGTGGTGACAGAATTTTTTCTCGTTGCCAAACTTTCAGAACGGCAACGAGGTTCACTCAGCCTCCTATAAAATTGAGTACCGGGTCTTTCCTGGGGGTAAAAGGCGGTCAGAGCGTGGTGCCGACCACACCACCTCATTCTAGTGCCGAGGTCATGGAAAGCTCTACCTCCATACCCCCCCCCCCAAGTGCCGTCATGGCACGTTACGGGAATACTTTTACCTTTTTACCTTTTTTATTATTATTATTATTATTATTATTATTATTATTATTATTATTATTATTATTATTATTATTATTTCCACCATAAATTACACTTTGACCTGCCGTAATTTGAACCCAGGTCTATGGCATGGGCAGTTCAAATTCTAGAAGTTCGATTAACGGTGGGAATTTTCTATAATTTAAAAAATCTCCTTCCCAAGTAGAACTACACAGATGATCTCGACGACGGTCTCAACTCTCATATATAATATGGGTGAGGCCAACCACTGCTCAAAATTTCTTTATATGGAATAATCTGCACATACGTGCACAGTTTATATACCCGCGCCGCGGATCGAAGTATTAAAGCCGGCGCGCGACTAGCATTCAAAGAGTTTTCGACATTCTGGTGTTGAAATCCTAGCGGCGGGGGAACACGTGCTCGCAACTTAAATCGTGGGCTTAATTGTGCACACGTTGGCAGCCCTAATCCCAGGCCTGCGCTTATGTCATGGTAACAGACTTCAACTGTTCTGTAACGCTGCTGCAACAAGAAAAGTCGAATAGGCTACAGTTTCAGTTCCAGTCCGATTCTGACGGAAAGAGAAAACTGTTTACAGAAGTGGACGGTTTAGCACTCTGTATGCCGGGTTTGACTAACTTCCAGGAGTGCGATTTCAGTTTTTCTGGTACGCTTTTTCATGCCTTTTACATGAAAATCAGATGAGAAGATGTAACAAGATCGACAAGTCCAGGCAAGCCTATTTTTATAGCCAAATAAAATACACTTAGGAAAATAATACGGATACTTCGTTAAGTACTTTTTAATTTTAGTAGTTTATTTTACGACGCTTTATCAACATCTTAAGTTATTTAGCGTCTGAATGAGATGGTGATAATGCCGGTCCGGGGTCCAACACCGAAAGTTACCCAGCATTTGCTCATTTTGGGTTGAGGGAAAACCCAGGAAAAAAATCTCAACCAGTTAACTTACCCCGACCGGGAATCGAACGCGGGCCATCTGGTTTCGCGGCCAGACGCGCTGACCGTTACTCCACAGGTGTGGACTAGTACTTTTCTTTTATAAAAGGAAAATACATACGGGATGATTCAAAACCTGTGCGACAAACTCTGAGGGGTGATAGATCTAACAATAAGGAACGCTTTTTGTTAAACAACCTACGTCTTTTGACGCGTAGTTTCAAGGTTACCGTTGAAAATGTTTTTTCGCGGGCATACGTCAATGTATGCGAATGTGTGCACCTTTGTTTGTTTGTTTGTTTGTTGAGATGTCTGTAAGAAACGAGAAGGGTTGTTGTTGTTGTTGTTGTTGTTGTTTGTTACGTTTAATGTTCAACACCTTTTCCTTTCAGTTCAGTGTAATCATCAATTGAGAATGGATGTCTACGCGGCCTTCCACCAATGCGCCGGGAAGGAAGAGGCCCATCGTCTCGAAGGCGCTGATAAAGTCGAGCAAACATTGTGTGGTGAGGGTGATTTCTGTTTTGAAACTGTTGTTGGTACATGTGGAGAGCTCTTCTTCCGTTTCCCGCGAGCCTCCCCATAACACACTAGACTACCATGTCGGCTAAAGTAGCCATTAATGGACCACCTAACGATTTCTTATTTTATCTAACAAAGGCAGTGCCTAAAATTCCGTTCATAGGCTTGAACAATTACATTACTAATAAGGAATGATAAAATAAAGTTTCAGGGCTACATCCTATTTATATCTGTTTAAAGATTAGCTTATTTTAAATTCGGCTATTGGTTCAATGAAGGCGACAGAGTCCTATGAATGGACCACCATGCTCCCATGAATGGACTAAAAGAAAAATTTAAAAAAATATATCTCAAAATAATGTCAACACAGTAAAAATCATAATAATGAAGAAACATAGATTCGATTAATGGATATTGAACTTACTTTTAATCCAATTTTAATCGTATTTTTAAACTGAAAATATGAAAAAAAAACAGTCCTTGCCATTTCAATATTTTAAAGTTTTAGGCCATTTCAAATTAGTTAATAAGTTAAAGTAGTTAAAATATTATTTTAAAAATTTAAATTACAATATAATAACTTGATTGTACATACAAAATTATTTTCTGAAGTCTGAGATTATTCTTATAATGTAAGTAATACAGTCTTTACTTTTCAAGACACACATGCCACACAATGTATTTCTTTTGACTCCGCCTCATATTTGCACAAGCTTCATGTACCATTTCCTGCAAGACTGAATTACAGTTTCCTCGAAGGTTTCTTCACACATGAAACAAAACCAGGAGTCTCGATTTTGATTGCTTCCTGAAGGGAATTGGTTTCCATGAATGATCCATTTTAAAATGCAGTCCATTCATGGGAACTCCAGCTGATTCATCCATAGCGACTTCGCCATTTTCTAATCACACTTCAAGAGCGCTGAAGAGGTTATACAAAATTTATGAATATACAACTAAAAAAGAAGCAGGCAGAACACTGCTTCCAGCTATATATGCCATTTCATAACTTAATGTCATTACGTCAATCTACTCTGACGTAAAGTTATTTTAAAATTATAGTAAAAATAACAAGAACGTATCTCAGCTTCTTGTTCAGCCCACGTGTTTGCTGCCGCCACCAAAGACAATTCAGGAGTGACATACATGAGGGGGAACCTTGAGGTGACGTTTCACGCATACGCAGTAAATATGATCAAGAATATGACAACGGTCCATTGAAAGCAAAGGTCCATCGATGGCTACTCTCCCCTACATACTAGCCAGAACCTCAATTAGAGGATGAACAGACCATTATACGCAGACATTTGTCGTGTTACCTCAAGTCATTTTAACTATATATACCTTATTTACAAGTTTGCTATGTATAAAGATCACTTCATAATAAAGGGAAACAAGGTAGTCATTTGATGAGCATTACAAACATCCGAGCAATAAATTTAATTCAGGTACTACTGACGAACACTACTGACGCAGCAGAACGAGCCACGGCAACGAAATGGACCTGGGGGACATGTGGCAAGACTACACCAGGCACGATGGACCCATGTAGTCACGATGTGGGACCCCTACGTCGGAAAGAGAGTACAGGGAAGACCATGGCTCAGACGGTCTGACATGTTTACCAAAGAGGCGTGAAAACAAAGGTCGAGGACAGCAAAGAACAGAGTTTTGTGGAAAGAACTAGGGAAGGTCATTGTAAATAGATAACGTAATCAGTGTTAAGATATTGTAAATAGTAAAGTCAGTATAAGTTTTGTAAATAGTAAAGTCAGTGTAGAGAAAGTGTCAGGTAAATAGTGTAAATAGCAATCAGTGTTCGTCATAGTGCCAGTGTCAGTATAATGTGTGTAGTGCAAGAAAAAAAAAAAGAACAAATAACAGTGCTGAGACTAGTTAAAGTTGAACAGGGTTATTAACAGTGTCACAAGAGTAGTATACACGACAAGCCTGCCTGGATTGGCTCACCAAGTGAGTACACTTGAGCCATCCCTGTCGAGGGGGGTTCTAACCCCATCACAGGAGGTCTGTGCCCAACATGGAACATAATGGCTAACATTCATTCATTCATTCATACATTCATTCATTCACATTTGAATATCTATTACACCTAGTGGTGTTCAAGCAGTATATTTGAGTCCATGTGGCCCCTTTTTGTGGAAAAAAATCACCTAAATACGTTGGTTATGGCTGGGGATGTCTTGGTCCCGATAGACGTGTATGAGATCCAAAAGTGATTGACGCTGGAGCCCACAACAAGTGGCGGGGCGGAGGTCCCCGAAGGTTCCGGCGCGCGTAGCTGGCTGCAGGCAGCTGGGGTTGTGGGCGGAGCGGACTGATCCGGGATTCCAGGGGTCGCCCCGAGATGCAGCACCAGTATTTACACTGCAGCACCGATGCTTAACCTTAATTGCACCGGCGCTGTCCCCTTGTGGGAAAAACGATTCTTAAAATTCATCAAGTCACAACTTTCTACTTTTGATACTACCTTCACAAGAACCAATTCACTGACTCATTGATTTGATTTCCGATTCAAGCCATATGGAAGGAGTGAATGAGTTACATGTGTGTTTTCACGTAACTGTATGACCTTTAGGGCGCGCTATTAGCCAAAAGCCTAGGTCGTCATTTTACCCGCTGCAGACTGTGTCGAAATCCAACCGAATTCAAGTGGAAGAAACAAGAAACTACAACACTGTATCATTTGACTCATGACAGGTGAAACGAAAGAACTCCTGCTTCAGTTCTGTTTATCGGACGAGTGTCTAGTCTTGATTACTAATATTACCTATACAGGGTGATTCAAAAGTCCGGCGACGTTTTTTTAGTGGGTTATTTTACGACGCTGTATCAACATCTCAGGTTATTTAGCGTCTGAATGAAATGAAGGTGATAATGCCGGTGAAATGAGTCTAGGTCCAGCACCGAAAGTTACCCAGCATTTGCTCGTATTGGGTTGAGGTGAAAACCCCGGAAAAAAACCTCAACCAGGTACCTTGCTCCGACCGGGATTCGAACCCAGGCCACCTGGTTTCGCGGCCAGACGCGCTGACCGTTACTCCACAGGTGTGGACTGGAAATAGGTGGTTTTCAATCTAATGTGCTTGAATTTTCAATGTAGAATGCACCATTGAGGCTGTACACTAGTACGACACACTCGCCATTCCTCACGCTGCCAAATTAGTGACTTTCCGCTAGTTCTACCTAATTTCGATACGTATTATTTAACGGAGAAAATAGTCGACATGCAGAGATTAGCGATTATTTAATTTCTCGCAGTGCAAACATTTTTTTATATTAATAGCATAAGGATTCAGGGAAAATTCATTCTTGCCTGGCGGTTTTCACTGAACTTGTATTGGTAACACTGCTAATTATCGTCATAATTTCGTAATTTACCCAGTAGGCCTACAGTATGATGATTGCGATAACATAAATGTCCCTTTTATTTATTTATTTATTTATTTATTTATTTATTTATTTATTTATTTATTTATTTATTTATTTATTTATTTATTTATTTATTTGTTTGTTTGCTTGTTTACTTACTTACTTTTATTTATTTATTTATTTATTTATTTATTTAATTATTCTGGTGGAGTTAAGGCCATCAGGCCTTCTCTTCCACATCACCAGAAATACAATACAACTACAAGAAAAATTATACAGCAGTGCAATTAGTCTACAGTAATAACGAGTTACAGAATGAATATGACATTAAAAAAACAACTGAGCATACAAATACAAATTGAAAATAATAAAATTAGTCTGACATATTAAATGATGCAAAAAAAAAAAAAAAAAACAAACAAAAGTGAAAACATATACAACAAATACAGACACAAAATAATAGTGTCACTCAGCATTATTGTTATTAATTAAGGGACGCCTGAGTCAGGTGAGTCCATTAAGTTACGCCAAGGGATGTTCAGGTTAGTCTATCGCCTGCAGTCAGAGCGATCGGATGTCATGCATGAGGTATAGCGTTGTTTTCAGTACAGTTAAGCTGTACTGCATTTCTTTACCGACCGCTCGCCCTTATCTCTACTCCGGAACTCTCCCCACTACTCCTATTATTTCCCCTCTTTCGCGTCGCTGAGCTGTCAGCACTAAATAATTTGTCTGTACATATTACTGACAACTTTGCCCTTTTTTCATTTTTTCTATAGCTGCACTAAAAACAAAGTTTGTCAATGTCACCGAACTTTCGAATGCACTCTATATACGGTATTCCCTCCTGCTCCACACATTGTGCTTCCATCTATAAACAACTGTCAATATACACATCAGTTCCAATTGGTAACCAGGGGTCGAACACTATAATATAGCTTCGTTTTTGGTTCTGTTTTTATGTGTGCGCATATTTCTGACCTCGAAGTGTTTCCTTCTTTTGTTAATTTTTCTCCATTTTGCTCATTTTATCTCTTTTATTTTCGTCTTTCCATTTTTCGCTTTCCTTCACTTCAATTTTTGAACTCTTATTCTCTTTTCATTTCTCAAGTATTTTTTATTTCTTTCTGTATTACTTTTCCTTTTCCAAACAATTGCAGGACCATCTTCTTCGCTTCCTTTTTCGTGCATTTCTTTGCCGTTGTTATTTTTTGTTCCGATCTCTTTTTTCCTGTAATTCTTTTGTTCTCTTCCCTTTTTCCTTCTTCCGTGTCTTTTTTTTTTTCTTGCACAGAGAAGGAACCCGAAGGCTTGCACTGCAGCCTGAGGCTTATTGTGCTTACCACTCCAATTCTGTGAATGACTGGGTAGCCGAACGGCCGCGCTCTTATACAAGTACAGCACACCGCACAGTGAACTTAAACCGGGCTATTGTATGGATGATGATGATGATGATGATGATGATGATGATGATGATGATGATGATGATATGTGAATTAATGATGCCGAAATGAGTCCGACGTCCAACGCCTAAAGTTACCCAGCAATTCTGCTTCAATTGGCTGAAGGAAAACCCCGGAAAAATCTCAACTAGGTAACTTGTTCCAACCAGGATTTGAACCCGGGCTCGTTTCATAACCAGACGCGCTGACCATTACTTAACAGCGGTGGACTTCCGTGTCCTTTGCTTCACTCATTCCTTTATTCGTACTTTCCATTTTCTAGTGTTCTTCCACTCCTATTTTCTTCATAATTTCATTATTTAGTTGTTTCGTTTCTTCTATCGTTCATTATTTTTCATTGATTGTGTTTTCTACTTGTCTTCCTTTCCTTAATTTTTTTATTTGTTATTTCAATCTTTATTTCCTTGTTTCGACTTGGTATAGCGCTGGCCTTCTATGCCAAAGGTTGCGGGTTGGATCCCGGGTCAGGTAGATGGCATTTAAGTGTGCTTAAATGTATTTAATATTTATTTAATAATAACATATACATAAAAAAACGCTATATGAAAGTACCCCGAAAGAACAAACCTCGTGTTCGAGGACAGTTCCGTTTTGAAAGAAATACTTGAAAATGACATACAATTTTGTGCGAGATCGTGCGTATTTGCCTGGTTTCCGCACTAAACCAACCCGCGGTAAATCTAAAATTCCAAATTCAGTATTCCCAACCGAACACACATAACAATTTCCCTCTTCTTACCGCTTAAGTGACATATTCATTTTACTGCTTTAGGCTTTTAACATATTATTTTTAGAGACGTTCAATATAGTAATAATTATAAATTGGAAACTTAGCACTGCAATTTCACCTAAATTGCAATGTTAATTATTGTTTTTAAGTATTTGCAAAAATTAAGTGAACTCTACAACTCCACTAAAGTTACTGCATTTCGTGATGCATGTAACATTAAGGAAGCCGTTTGTTTTAAGTTCGCATTTATAGACTGGGGGAAAAAAAGACAGACGTATATCACTGCCTGCTGGAGTATAGTAAACACAGAAAACATTTTAAAGCAACTATGTTGAAGATAGATATTTTTGTTTTCCGAAATTGCCGTCATTGAACAGAAACCAAGATGGAGATTTCATTGCAACTAATTAGAAATTCCTCTTTCAGGTATGTAATAAACGATCTTCGCACAAAATAATGTACGATACACGAGCAGTATGTTTTCTTTCAATTCTCGGAAATTAAAAAAGCTCAACTACGTTTCGCTATTTCAAACTTTTCCTCGAACATGAAAACTTCAACATACCGCTCTTGCAACGCATATTACTATTACATTGTTCACCAAACATACCTATTTTTTCTAAATTAAAATTTAAGATTCTGATTACACATATTATATTTACCGATAATTCGCAAAAATAGAAATCTCTACTGTTTCTAAAATAAAATTTAAAATTCTTGCACTAAGATCACATTCTTAAGAAGAGTAGATAGAAACATACATAAATATACATATTTTGTAGACAAAATACTTACGAAAAAAGGTCACATAAAGATAATAATAAAGTTAGTAATAATAATAATAATAATAATAATAATAATAATAATAATAATAATAATAATAATAATAATAGTAATAACAGAGTGAAAAAAGAGACGATATTGAGATTGGTGATGGATTGATATTAAATTATTATTAGTAGTATAATTATCACAGGTTATGTTGATATAGTAACAAAGATAAGATAGAAAAAATATACTTAGAATAGAAATAAACTTGTTTTACAATACGTGGCACATATAAAACAGAAAATTCTGTCATATAATTTTTTTAATTTTGGATCTGAAAATTTCATTGCTTAAAGTAGTCAATTCTGGACGGAATTTTATTATCGACGTGGACCATAATTTGTACCGTGTAGTAAAGCACCAGATGTAAAACATTTAGCTCAACCAAAGTAAGAATTTCATTTCGTCTTGTATTATGATCATGTGGCTGAGCCACAAATTTCATTCTATTTTTATGACAGAGTTTCATTAAAGAGTATTCATAAATTTGGTCAATTCTAAAAACATTCAATTCGGAATGCGACAGGCTCATGTAATTAGATTTACTGGTATGTAAAAGAACTTTTGTGGGAAAAATTCCGGCACACCGGCGACGCTGCCTTAATGTCGGCAGTTGCGAGCGTCGTTAAATAAAACATAACTTTTTTTTTTTCCTTCTTTCGTTTTTTAATTCTTCCGTAGTCTCTTCTTTCTACCTACTTTTCACGTTTTCTCTTGTTATCCAATTATCTCTCTCGTTCTTCAATTTCAGTCAAGTGAAAAACTGTTTGTAACGATACCAACGAGTAGGTTATCCTTATCAACTACCCCTTTTCACCTGCAAACAAAGAAAGAGCCAATCTTGGAAAAACATTGTAAATTCCTTATTTATTAACAGCAATGGAAGTTCAATTGATACCCCTTCTAAACACCGTGCCATTATTTGTTCCCTCTTTTTTATCAACATTAATTTCATATAGTTCGTTTTTCGATCCCTTTCTACGTTCCGTGATTTTTTCACTCTTTAATTTCTTTATTTCTTTCATTCTAATGTTCTCCTCTGATTTCTTCTCTGGTTTTTGCGTTTTTAATGCCTTTTAAATTCATATTTCAATTCATTACATATGATTCTATTGCGCTTTTCCACTTCTCTCTTTGTTGTTGTTCCTCCTTAATTACTTCCTGTCTTCATTTCTTCACTTATTTCCTATCCACGTAATTCTGTCACTCTATTATAAAATTCACGGGGAACTTCATCACTGCAGTTGCAGAATAATCTGTATCAGAACAGAATAAAAATTCAGCCGTTGCTAAGAGACGCGAACATTATCACGCCTACTCCGCGGTGAAATCCGATGAGCAGCCTAAACGCAGATTCGCATCATATTTTGTTAATGACATCACGCTGCCCCGGACGGTTATGCAAACATTGAATGGACGATTATCCCACAAGTCAAATAATATTGTCCTGAATCTGCTACAGCTCACCAAACCGCTGCACGTAGGTACACGTAAAAGATGCACTTCATGATAGTGGGACTGAAGTTATTGTTATAAGAGGACAAAAAATAAGTAAAAAACAAAAAATAATTTGAAAATTGACAGACATAAAGGCAAGTGAAAGAGTAGTCTACGAGTGAAACAAAACACAATATGAAGGAGACATTGTTAATATGTCAAAGATCAGTGAAAGAAGAACCAAATTGATGTTTATTATTATTATTATTATTATTATTATTATTATTGGTCTGGGTAGCGTAGTCGGTATAGCGCTGGCTTCGAGGTTGCGAGTTCGGTCCTGGCCCAGGTCGATGACATTTAAGTGTGCTTAAATGCGACAGACTCATGTCAGTAGATTTACTGGCATGTAAAAGAACTCCTTACTTACTTACTTACTTACTTACTTACTTACTTACTTACTTACTTACTTACTTACTTACTTACTTACTTACTTACTTACTTACTTACTTACTTACTTACTTACTTACTACTTACTTACTTACTTACTTACTTACTTACTGGCTTTTAAGGAACCTGAGATTCATTGCCGCCCTCACATGAGCCCGCCATTGGTCCCTATCCTGTGCAAGATTAATGCAGTCTCTACCATCATAACCCACCTCCCTCAAATCCATTATAATATTATCTTCCCATCTACGTCTCGGCCTACCCAAAGGTCTTTTTCCTCCGGCCTCCCAACTAACACTCTATATGCATTTCTGGATTCGCCCATACGTGCTACATGCCCTGCCCATCTCAAACGTCTGGATTTAATGTTCCTAATTATGTCAGGTGAAGGATTAAAAGAACTCCTGCGGACAAAATTCCGGCACACAGGCGATGCTGATATAACCTCGGCAGTTGCGAGCGTCGTTAAATAAACCATAAATTGATTTTTTATTATTATTATTATTATTATTATTATTATTATTATTATTATTATTATCATTATTGGATACGATGCTGCAGACATAAGTTTGGACAGAAATTAGAAATGAGGGCATATCGGAAGAAATGGGAGTGGATATTTTAGAGACCATAGAAGCAAAAAGATCAAATTGGTACGGACTACGCACACTTAAAAAGAATGTACAAATAGAGATGGCCAAAGCGAATAAGGGAGTGGACTCCACCAACGAGAAGGAAGAGAGGAAGACCTAGACAATCCTGGGAAATAGATGTGCAGGAAGCAATACAAGCAAGAAGTCTGGAGAAGCAAGATTACTATGACAGAAAAAGATGGAAACTAGGGTGCGAGGCACGGTGAAAACTGTAAAAGAAATTCTCTTATATAATAATAATAATAATAATAATAATAATAATAATAATAATAATAATAATAATAATAATAATAATAATAAAGGTTAAAGGTATCTCCGTAACATGCCATGAAGGCACTTTGGGGGCATGGAAGTAGAGCCCATGCTTTCCATGGCCTCGGCACTAGAATGAGGTGGTGTGGTCGGCACCACGCTCTGACCGCCTTTTACCCTCGGGAAATACCCGGTACTCAATTTTATAGGAGGCTGAGTGCACCTCGGGGCCATTCTGAAAGTGTGGCAACAAGAAAAAATCCTGTCACCACCAGGGATCGAACCCCGGACCTTCCAGTCCGTAGCCAGCTGCTCTACCAACTGTGCTACACAGCCGCAATGTGTATTTATTTTATATTGTATGAAGCAATAAATACTAAATAAATAAATAAATAAACTAGGAGAGACACAAGGAAGAAATATGTACGGTGAAATAAGAACAGTAATGATTACAGTTATTGTATCATGATATAGAGATGAAGAGTATGAAGAAGAGGAAAAAGAAGAAAGTTATCAAAACAATGCAGATGACGACAGGAAACATAAAAGCAATATTACGCCGCCATGTAAAGGATAGGAATACTGACTATAATGCAGATTTCTGTGACATGTTGATGGGTTAAAGGGGAGCAGATCTCTGCCCGCTCTATCTACTTTAAAGACGCGTCTTGGCCGTCCCATCCAATTATCCGGACCTCACGTCACATAATCCATCAAGACCTGTTATTATCCCACTCTGCTAATGATTTGTTTCTCATGTAACTACATATCTTAACAACATTTAAATATCCTAGCAGCCGAACGAAGTTGCATTTCCTTTGAACTTGAAATATCTAGAATATCTATATTTTTCAGTATCCTGACAACTACTCAGTGCATATACTTATTTCGTAAGTATTATGAGTACGCGCAAGAAACGTATTTGCTATTAATACAGGTGATTCGCGAGGATTTACCATCACTTACAGAGCTTGTTTCCGAAGACATTCTGAGCAAAAAATGTCATAGGCCTATAAACATCTTATCAATATTTTCAGAGTTACACTAATTTGAAATTGTTTGGAAAATACTTTTTTTCTTTAGTTTTAAGGGTAAAATAATATTGCAAATAGAGAATGAACTATTCAGAAGTATCATTTCTATAATTGGCTAGTGTTCTGAACCTAAAAATGTGTTGTTAATTACTTTGTACTGATTTTGTTTTTCAATTTTAAACTAAAAATTGCATTATTCTTACGCACTTATCACAAAAATTGTTACAAATCATACGAGTTTTGGAACTTGATTCTTTACAGTTTAATTATGTATCCTAATGTGCAGTCTTGAAGAATTTACAAGAGTGGCGTGATTTGTAGCAATTGTGTAATAAAGCGTAAGAAAAATGTAATTTTGTAGTTAAAAATTGTAAGAAAAAAATCTGCACGAAGCAACTATGGAATTCACAACACATTTTTAGCTTCAGAATACCAGCTAATTAAAGAAATGATACTCCTGAATAGTTCATTCTTTCCTGTAATATTTTTTTAACCTTAAAACTAAAGAATAATTGTTTTACTAACAACTTCAAATTAGTGTAACTCTGAAAATATTGAGATTAGGACAAATGTTTATATGACATTTTTGCTCACAATGTCTTCAGAAATGAGCTCCTTAAGTGACGGTAAATCCTCGTGAATCACTCTGTATATTTCAATGGAAACATATGCGCAAAGAGCGCCAAATTTTAACACAAAGGGAATTGTAGGCTTGAAAAGTAATTCCGAAACATCTATGGAATGGAATGGTATTTCAGGAGGTGGGGGCACTACGACCCACAATTGCGACCTTTTACGATCTATTGCGCCAACCTTCAAGAAAAGGCGCATTCCCAAACCCACACCGGCTGACTACACTAAGGTTCGCTGCATACCAACCCACCCAACTCGTCCCTAGCTTAGCCTCCTCCGTTGATCGCCAGCCGGCGTTCAGGGAATGCTATGGAATGGTGACGAAATGGAGAAATGTTGACGGAACGATGTAGATGCCTAATATGGAGATACGAGAGAACTCCGAGAAAACCCCCAACTGCGGTCTTGTCCACCACAAGTGTCACTATGCATTTTTCAGTTTAAAAAGAAACGGACTTAATCAGGACTAGAACCCGCGTCACCTGAATGACAAGCTGAAAGTCTGACCACTCAGCGACCGTAGGGAACTTCGAAACATCTAAGTTGAAGCGTAAACGCCCATTACTAAAAAGCTGATCTATTTGTAAAAGTGGCATCAACAGATTCGACTGAATATTTATAGCTACCTACCTTTCAAATTTCAGGACAAATATGTTAACAATAGGCCTACATTAAATCTGAAGTCTTCAAAATCTGTGTTATATCAGTAACGTTAGCCTTTACTATTGCAAAGTATGGGTCCCTGATGTAGCAACAAAAGAAGCTGCTCTGTATGTGCCAGAATAAAGTGGAAAAAATCTTACATCTGAGACCGCAATACAAATTAAAATCAGACACATCAGAAGAAGAAGAAGAAGAAGAAGAAGAAGAAGAAGAAGAAGAAGGAGAAGAAGCGGTATGAAAGATGTGGTGGTACTGGCTCAAATACAAAAAGGGAGGACACGTGAGCAGGATGGATTGCAGTAAATGGACCTACTCTTCGACATGTGGTACCCGCACATCGGAAAGAGGAGAAAAGGATGTCTGAGGTCAGAAGCCATAATGTCTCCCAGAGAGTAACTGGCATATAGTGGACAAGGACAGCGAGTGACAGACAGGTAGGAAAAATCCTGAAAAGGGACATATCCAACCAGCTAGCAAACAAAGTGCGTTTTATAGTGTAGTAGCTAAACTATCTTGGACTGGCTCACCACGTGTAGTGAATAACGAGCCCACGCTACAATTGTAGGAGATCGTTTCTCTTGTGGTATTTTAGGCTATTAATTAATTATATTTCTTCCTCTATTATTTTTGTTGTTCAATAATATTTATTATGTTACACCAATATGACGTAATTACATTCCGCCCACATTTGAACAAAATTCGAGCATATGAAATGCTATTAAACTATTAACGCGGTGTATCGGAGACAAACGTTTGACCATAGACTCAAGCTGATGATGCACAAACACAAAACAAATGCTATGGGCATAGTAAATCTATACAAAAACACAAGTACGGATTAAAAATCAAATTAAAATTAAAATTAGAAGTGAAGGGATCCTACTTACTCAAAATATTCACTCACATTATAAAAAAAGATTATCAATAAGCTATTTCTGTAAAACGTTTCTAAATATAGATAAAGTAACACTATGAGCCTCATAAGATAGTTTGTTGAATAATTTTAGAGACTTTGATTTATTCAATCTAACTGCTAGTTCAGGTAGAAGATAACCTGGATCTGGTATTATAATTATGTAGCTATAGGCCTATCTCGTCCACTACTATAATTATTAATTCCCTTTTAACCTCAGTAAACATTTACTACATTTATAATGAAGCAAAGTTTAATTCAGTGTAGAAAAGAAGAGCTAAAATAAAATGTGTCAAGCCAAGTTTAAATAAATCTTAATTATTCAGTATCCAACAAGCACAAAGATTAAAACTTGATGCTATTAGTAATTAGAGCATTCGATAAGTATTGGCAACATTGCTGTAAATCAGTGTTCCCAGTGATGGCCATTGAAATCTTGCACTACGTAATAGAGGAGCGATTTTTTTCATAAATTTGCAATACTGAAAGTCTCGAACTATTGCAAATTGGGTGGAAGCGAGCCATTCGCTTTCAATCAAGAGTTGACATCCGAAGAGCTTTAGATTTATCGGTGAGAGAGATATTCATAAATGTTGCTGCAGATGGGGTCCGCCATCTTCCAAGATTTTGGCAACGTATTGATGACATGGTAGGAGATTATATTTAAAGTAAAAAGTAACCTAAATAAATTTAGTGTGAAACAGCAACTACAAGGTGGGCCAGTCGAACGGAAAGATTTCAAGCCGCAGAAAAAGAATGAAAAGTTACTATTATATCAATTAAATGAGTAGAAATGACAAGTACCTGAATAACTGTTAGGTATGCAACAGGAAAAAAAATATATTTCTTAAAAATTACGTCATCCAAGTGACCTCCATTAAACGCACACATTCTTCGAGTCTGGCCACGAACTGTTGCATAACCCCTCTCAGCATATTGACAGGTATTGCAGCGACCTCTTCTCGTATACGTTGTTTTAGGGGTGGAATTGTTCTGGGTGGATTGCCCCCAAACACCTTCGTTTTGAGGTGTCCCCATATGAATAAACCACAGACCGTTAAATCAGGTGACCTAGGTGGCCAAACGATATCCCCTTTCCGAGAAATGGCGCGGCTCGGGAACAAAGCATTCATAGCATCCATCCAAAATTATTGGGAATTCGAGCTGTTTTATCACTACCGCCCCTTTTTTTTTTGTCGTTGATCCAGTTGTCTCCGAATTGTTCACTCCAGTTCTAATAGCTTTATCCGATTGTACAGGTTGTTTGCGCGGTATGTTGAAATACAGACGGAAAGCTCGTTGGGTTTGCACCAAACTCTCGTTATGAAGATAATACGTTTTAAGTGCGTATCCGCGCTGTTCCCCGGACCAACACTGCATTGAAATCAATTAATTGCAGTTTGCAGTAACGATGGGCACCATTTAACAAAACATGGTAAAGACAAACAACTTGGTTACTAAAGAACGCGGAGATAGTGACGTCACCGCCTAAGGAGTCATAAATTGTAGAGTAAGTAGGTAGAGAAGAGACGGTTATATTCATTCTCACCCTCTTCATATGAACAGTATACTTCCATCAAATCTTTCCGTTTGAGTGGCCCACCTTTTATGTTGTCATTACTTTTCCAATGTGCTAGTACGAGGCGCATCCACGAAGTAAGTTTCCCTATTTAAA